>CM038117.1:25371111-25506509 GCA_001642375.2 Mentha longifolia | reverse complement strand
AGGAGAGGTGAGTGGAAAAGGGCAGGAGGGTAAAAGCCATTGCTATCGAGTGATACACGAGCGCTGAGTGAATCACTGTTGAGTTGATACATGAGTGCTTGTGAGGTGGTGAGGCCTTGTTTTAACTAACCTTTCTTTCTTCTTTGTTTTGTGTTAAAAAAAAAAAAAAAAAAAAAAAAAAACAGGTATGTCGGGAAAGGACGGCAATGACCAGCCGGAAAATCAACCTGTTGGTGATCCAAACAACAAGCTCTTGTTCGATGCATTGAAATCCGAATTAGCCAAGATAATGAGAGCTAAGTTGGAGGAGGTGCATGCGATGATCATTAGGTTGAACAAAGCAAGCAGTTTGATTCTCCTCATAGCAGCGGATGTAAAGGTGGACGAGGTGACCGAGTAGAGGTAATGGCATAGGTCGAGGGTATTTTCCATATATACAAGCCAGACTATGATTATTATGAGGATCAGACAGACCTCGAATTGATCCAGATGGCCATGGTGGATATAAGGATGGAGCAGAGAGGATAACAATCTGAACAACATCAAGATGAACATTTCCTTTGTTCCAAGGTGAAGAATGAATCCGAAGGCTTATCTAGAGTGGGAGAGGAAGGTTGAGCTGTTGTTTGAAGCTCAGAATTATTCCGGAGTTGAAGAAGGTGAAGTTGACAGCACTTGAGTTTTCGGATTATGCCCTTGTTTGGTGGATCAGTTGGTGAAGAATCGGAGGAGAAATGAAGAGGGACCTATTCAGACTTGGCATGACATGAAGACAATTAAGAGGAAGCGATTTGTCCAGCTCATTACTACTGAGAGCTGTACAATAAGCTTCAGACTTTGAGACAGGGTCCAGAAGTGTGGATGAGTACTTCAAGGATATGGAGGTAACCATGATTCGCGCCAATACTAAGGAGGATAGCGAGGCAACAATGGCACGATTCTTGTCTGGTTTGAATTCGGAGATTCGAAATAATGTGGAGCTACACCCTTATCTGAATTGGACGAGATGGTACACAATGCCATAAGGTAGAGAACCAACTCAAACGGAGGGGAGCAGCGAGGCAGAATCAGTCCACTGCCAGGCAGAGTCAGAGCAATTGGAAGCAGTTCCAAACAGCTGCGAGTGGTTCCTTGACAGAAGGGAACTAATGGAAGAAGGAGGATTGGCCGAAGAAGAGAATAAGTCGTTTGTGAAGGCATGATTAGATTTTGCGAGTTCCGCAACTCAAGATAAAACATCAGTGCCTGAAAATCGTAATCGTGATCGCAAGTGTTTCAAGTGTCAAGGCTTCGGGCATATTATGAGTGAATGCCCAAATCGGAGAGTGATAATCATTACAGATGGAGAGGTAGTGACGGATGATGAGGCTGTTGATCCGGAGATGCCAACATTAGAAACTGATACTGACACTGAGGAAGAAGTGATCAACCCACCTACAGGTCTCATTGGTGTTGCACGCAGAGTTTTGAGTGTTCAAAATCATGCGGATGGGATAGAGCAGTGAGAGAACATCTTTCGGACGAGGTGTCATGTGAAAGATAAGTTGTGCAACATGATTATTGATAGTGGGAGTTGCACCAATGTGGCTAGTATTTCCATGGTTGAGCGACTTGGTCTGCCCGTGGTTGAAGCATCCCAAGCCTTATCGTCTGCAATGGTTTAATGATGTGGCAGTGGTTAGGTGACAAAGCAAGTGAAGGTGCCGTTCAGCATTGGGAAGTATGAGGATGAAGCTTTGTGTGACGTGACCCCGATGCATGCGAGCCACATCATTTTTGGGACGTCTGTGGCAGTATGACCGGCAGGCGATCTACGATGGCTTCGCCAACAAGTATTCCTTCAAGTATAATCAGAAGAAGGTGTCACTTCTTCCTCTTACTCCTAAACAAATTTATGAAGATCAAGTGCAGTTGCTAGAGGAGGCAGGAAAGGTGAAGAAGTCAAAGGATGAGAAAGTAAAGATAAAAGAGAATGGGTTGATGCATAAATCTTTACTTGATCAGACTGGTGATTTGGAGAGGTCAAGCAAGGGAAGAGCTTGGTCCACTATTGATCCTAACTATCTATCTCCTTCTATTTATTATCACTTACAGGAATTTGATGATGTTTCTTCAAAAGGTGCAATTGATGGTTTTTTCCATTCGAGGGAGTGAACATCGGATCGAGTTTGGGGGACTAAAGGAGATGAAGGAATATGAAGAGATGAAGGAGCATAATTTCTTTCCTTTTGATGTGGGAGACGGGCAGGATTTGAGGACAAATCCTCTTCAAGAGGAGGAGAATGATGCAACCCGTGGATCGATGATTCAGCTCGTGGGCTAAGGGATTGAAGATGACATGGGCTGAAGATGGAAGAAGTTTAATTTTAGTTTTTATTATTAGCCCAAGACTTTGTTATTGTTATTTTTATTATTTTTGGATTTTATGGGCTTTATTAGCTAGCAGTTTAGAAGACTTTAGTTATGGGCTTTATTTTTTAATTATTTTCTACTTAGACTAGGGTTAGATTTCAGCTATATATATGACTTATTGGTGTTGGCCGAATTTGGCTTATTATTGATATATGAAAAATCGTTTCTTCTCTTTAAGAGAGTATTTCGAGTTCTTCTTGTGTGCAAGTTGAATTCTTTATCCGACGAATCAATCGAGTTTCATCACCCTCGTTTGTGTGTCATTCATCGTCCCCGAGTTGCTTAGACAATACCAGTTGGGGTATAGGGAGTTTTGTCTCGTCTATATTACTTCGTGGATTCGATCTAAGAGGTTTTGAGATTTTCCATCTGTATCTATTGAGTCTTCCGCTGGCGTGTTCGATATACGGTCTGCAAGGATCGTATCAAAAAGACCTAATACATAAACTTCATGTCGCTAACATAAAAGGTCGAAACATTCTTTTAAAACGAGTAGTTATGTTTTAAAAATACGGAGTAAAATCTTATTTTTAAAATTTTTTACAATTTTTTAAAGTATTCATTTTTTTTTTGAACTTCTCGGTGTTCAAACAAAAACCCAGTAAATAATGTCCAAATATGAAATTCGGAGAAAGATAGAAGATGAAATTCGGAGAAAGAAAAAGATGGAAACAAAGACAAGAAAGCAAATCACTTAGAGAAAAAATAAAATAAAATATAAATATGTGCAAAGAACGAGTTAAGGTGTTAATGTAAAAATAAAAAAAATTAAGGTGGGCCCCCTTGATAATATAAATAAAAAGAATAACTAAAAAAAGGGAAAAAAATATATACATATGTGCCAAAGAAAATATTAATTGGCGGGCCCCTTAATAATAGAAATAGAAAAGAATAACTATAAAAAAAAGAGAAAAATAAAAATATTAATTGGTGGACCCCTTAATATAAAAATAGAAAAGAATAACTAAACAGAAAAAATAAATAAACGCATTTATGTGCTAAGGAGGTCTCGAACACTCGCCATTTACATCAATTAAATTAAAATACCAAGTTCCTTACCATCTGCGCTACTTCCATTTATGTATATATACACTGTGGACCCAAAAATTTGGGGCCCTGATTTTTCGGGGGCCCTGTGCGGTCGATCACCTTGCACATGCCGTAGAACCTGCCCCTGGAAACGGGGAACACGCTGTCTAGGGAAAAAATCGTCGTTCGAAACCGATGAGAAACGAAGGAAATGTGATTGGAACAAAACAAGGAAAACGATGCCTAGGGAAAAAATCATACGAATCGACGGAGAGAACTTCAGACTTCGACCACCCCCTATTGTTCTGTATCTCATAAGTGTTAAAATGACACAAGAATCATTCGAAACCGATGAGTAACAATGAAGATGTAAGTGGGACGAAACAGGGAAAATGATGCCTAGGGAAAAAATCATACGAATCGACGGAAAGAACTTCGGACTTCGACCACCCCCTATTGTTGTGTACATCATAAGTGTTAAAATGACACAAGAATCGTTCGAAACTGATGAGTAACAATGGATATGTGAGTGAGACGAAACAGGGAAAATGATGCCTAGGAAAAAATCGTATGAATCGACGGAGAGAACTTCAGACTTCGGCCAGCCCCTATTGTTCTGTATATCATAAGTGTTAAAAATGACCAAAGAATCGTTCGAAACTGATGAGTAACGATGGAGATGTGAGTGAGACTAAACAGGGAAAACGATGCCTAGGAAAAAAATCGTACGAACGACGGAGAGAGCTTCAGACTTCGACCACCCCCTATTTTTCGGTATCTCATAAGTGTTAGAACGACACAAGAATTGTTCGAAACCGATGAGTAACGAAAGAGATGTAAGGGGGACGAAACACGGAAAACGATACTTACGGAAAAAATCATACGAATTGACGGAGAGAACTTCGGACTTCGACCACCCCCTATTGTTCTGTATCACATAAATGTTAAAACGACACAAGAATCATTCGGAACCGATGAGTAACGATGGAGATGTGAGTGGGACGAAACAGGGAAAAACAATGCCTAGGGAAAAAATCGTACGAATCGACGGAGACGGGTACGCCCTCTTTATTTAAATTTGATAAAGCTCGATCCGAAGATGCATGTGCTAGATATTGTGCTATGGAGAAACAACCTTTTAATTATGCCGATTGAATAACGTATGAATCATCCTATAAAGAAGGATTAGGTCCTCATGCTAGTAAATTTGCTAGAACTCAAATGCTTAAGAGGATTAGGCGACAATGCATGAAAAAAAAAACAAGATTTGATGAAATATTTGCTTCGTTTGGGTCATAAATTTTCTATTTGTGCCGATGTTTGGACAGATGCATATAATAAAAATAGTTATATGGGAATTACTTGTCATTGGATTGATGCAAAATGGATTTTGCAAAAACGTTTGATTGCATTTAGGGAGTTTGAAGAGCCTCACACAATTCAAAATATTGCTTTGATTATTATCACCGTTTTAAATGAATATTGTTTGATTAATAAGGTTTTTTCGGTTGGTTTTGATAATGCAACGACGAACACCGCTAGTATTCCTCAACTCATTGAAGCATGTTCACCATCTTTTGATGGAAAATACTTTCATTCTAGATGCATTTATCATATTTTGAATTTATGTGTCCAAGATGCGCTCGATATTTTTCAAGACTTTGTTGTTCCTATTAGAAATGCCGTTAAATGTTTGCATAAATCAAAAACTTTGGGGAAAAAATGGCAAAAATATTATCGTACAAAGGGTCTTGTTTATACGTGTTTCAAACAAGATGTATCTCATCGTTGTAATTCTACTTATGAGATGCTTAATAGTACATGGAGTATAGGGGTCATTTATGTGATTTTTTAGAAAAGAGTTTTCATCATTTCAATTAGTTCTTAATGAGAGTCATTGGGATGCATGTGATACGAACCTTCGCAGATCCGTAATTCAAACACGCACGCGGAAGACTCAAAAGATACGGATGGAAAATCCCAAAACCTCCTAGATCGAATCCAAGAAGTAATATAGATGAGACGAAGCTCCCTATACCCCAACTGGTATTGTCTAAGCAACTCGGGGACGATGAATGACACACAAACGAGGGTGATGAACTCGATTGATTCGCCGGATAAACGTTCGTCTTGGACGAACAAAGAGAATAATTGAAATTTTCAAAATAGAGAGATAAACTCACCAAAATAATAATAATCAAACTCTAATTTTCGTGCATTACATAAAGGCCATATTTATAGGCTTCAAAAGTCATAATTCTATAAGGAAACTAGTTAAAAACTTATCCTAACATATACCAAACCAAATCCTAGTCTAAAAAGGAATAAAATTACCAAAATAATGCTGAAAATAACCCTACCAACTAGAATATTAATAAAATCTGAAAATATTCAACTAAATAAACTAATAAATAATATCTTCACTCTTTAGCCCATATCATCTTCAATCCTTGGCCCATAAAGTGAAATCCACGATCTACGGGCTGCATCAACATGTATGGATTTATATGGATTATTAAAGGTTTTTCATATGGCTACTAAATAATTATCGGGTGTTTATTATTGTACTTCCGTTAAAGTGTTGGAGCATTGCATGTATATTGCCATGTCTTTTAAGGCTTGTTTTAGTAGGCCAAACTTGCAAGGTGTGATTTATTTTATGGTTCAAAAGTGGCTATAGTATTTTAGGGAGATTCCAAGAGTTTTCTTGCTTGCTAAATGTTTGGATCCTAAGTGGAGATATGATGGTGTTTGTCAAATGTTTGGGATTTATTATGCTGCTTTTTTGCAAATGGACTTTAGTAGTGTTTTAATTGATGGTGAACAAATATTTTTTGATCTTCCTAATGTGCAACAAATCAAGGATGATCTACATAGGACTTTGAGATATCTTTTTGAAGAATATAGAATGAAGTATGGTAGTAATGAAGATAATAACAACACCAATATTCCTTCTTCTTCTATGATGTCTTCATTTGATTTTTCCTTTGCTATGAACTCATTAGATCTTTTAGTTCAACAAATGCAAGGAATGTACCAAAATAGAACCTATGAACTTCCTAGGGGCCAAGGTAATAGTGAATTGGATACGTTTTTGCAAACTCGTTTTGTCTTTGGTGTTGAAGATAGTGTGGTCCATCGATCGATGTGTTGAAGTGGTGGTTGAAGAGAGTGGAGTACCCAATACTCTCCATCATGGCGAATGAGTTATTTACCGTCCCGGCATCCTCCGTATCCGTTGAACAAGCCTATAGCACCGGAAGTCTTATGCTAGATCAAAGAAGATCAACTATGAAGCCGGCGAACATTGAAGCTACCATGTTGCTTGATTATTGGTGTAGGGCCGACCTTAGAGCTCAAGAACCAGAATGGGATGATCGGAATGAGAACGAAGATGAAACCTTCACCGAGACGGATCGATCGGCATCGGGTGCGGAGTAGGAAGCGTGGTGTTGTAAAAAGAACTACGTCGACTTTGATTCCTCTATAATTGATACAATCTCAAAAAAAAAAAAAAAAAAAGAAAAAAAACCCACAAATCAAAAGATAAGATGGACCACTAACACCTTTGAGATCAAACCCTCTAAATTATATAGGAATGTCGAAAACAACCTATATCCCAAAGAGACAGTCGCCCTAACAACGCTAGTCAACTCCATTGATCAAATCGAATGCAGCTAAAACAAATAAACTGAAAATAAAAGATATGATGGAAATTCCAATACACCTACAGACTAAATCCCCTAAGTACTATAGGAATGTCAAAAACAACCTATAACCCAAAGAGCCGGTCGCCGAGTCACACATGGACGATGAATGACACACAACGAGGGATGGTTTACTCGTGATTCGTCGATAAAGAATATCTCGGTGAACCGAGAATTCCATAGGATAAACAAAGAAGATAAAATCTCACATTTTTATTGATATTCAAGACAAGAGTGTTATTTTCGTCACCCCCTATAGGCCTTATTTATAGGCTTCAAAAAATATAATTTTTACATGGAAACAAATCAAAATCTTGTCCTAAGGGGTAACAAATCAATCCCTAGTCTAAACAAGGTAATTAATATCAAAATAAAGAAGGAAACAAATCTACTATCTATCACACTCTAAAAAAACGAAAATTATATAAAATAAATCTCTTAAATATTATCTTTAAACTTGAGCTCATATCATCTTCAAATCTTGGCCCACAAGCTTGAAATCTTGAACCACAACTTGCATCATTCCCCTCCTCTTGAAGACGATTTGTCCTCAAATCGTAGGGTCAAGTAATTAAACCTTCAATGCCTCCTCAATGAGCAACCTGTTTAAATCAAACCAAAACATCAACTTTTTTTTTGTTTTTTATTTCTTTTTCTCCCTTTTTTTCATTTTATTTTATTTTATTTTATGTTTTTTTTTTCTCTTTTTTTCTTCCTTTTTTTAATGAATAAATAAAATTACATGATAATAAATAAAAATGAAAAGAGAAAAAAAAAATCCTAGGCTCTGATACCAAATGATACAATCTTCGTCGAGCAAGAGATATGCCGACGCAGATACGTAGCCCAGAATCGATAAAGAATATCTCGGTGAACCGAGAATTCCATAGGATAAACAAAGGAGTTAAAATCTCACATTTTTATTGATATTCAAGACAAGAGTGTTATTTTCGTCACCCCCCTATAGGCCTTATTTATAGGCTTCAAAAAAACTAATTTTTATATGGAAACAAATCAAAATCTTGTCCTAAGGGGTAACAAATCAATCCCTAGTCTAAACAAGGTAATTAATACCAAAATAAAGAAGGAAACAAATCTAAAAAAATGAAAATTACATAACATAAATCTCTTAAATAATACTCCATCCGTCCACGATTTGTTGGCCAAAAATAATTTATAGATAATTTTGGAGCTTTGTGATGATGAATTTTAAATTGAATTTTTGGAATTTAATTTTTTTTACAGGGTACTACAACACTCGTAGTACCTTGTAAAAAAAAGTAAACTCCAAAAATACAATTTAAAATCTATCATCACAAACTTTCAAAAAAAAATCAAAAAGTCAACTTGGCCAACAGATCGTGGACGGAGGTAGTATCTTCAAACTTGAGCCCATATCATTATCAAATCTTGGCCCACAAGCTTAAAATCTTGAACCACAACTTGCATCAATAACTACGAGGATACGTAGGCAACTCAATTTTAGAAATTAAATTGAGTTCAAGTCCCTTATTATTATTATTATTAGTAATTTACATTTCAAATGTAAAAGTCCTTAAATTGAGCTTAAGTTATTGTTGTAATTTTCTTCATTATTTATGCAAAATTGCAAAATTCTTATTCATTTTCAACAATTTAATGAGTTATTTTAAATTTTTTAAAATAAAACAAAACAACATCAAAACATATGAAAATTATCATTTCCTATTCATAAAAATAATAAATATACAAGAATAAAATTTAAAAGATTAAGACAGTTGAAAAAAAAAATTTATTTTTTTCCGGCCAAAATGCCGAGAGCAATTTGGAGGTCCCCTGTTTTCCCCCTATTTTGGGGTTGTAAGGGCACGCGGGCCAGCCCTTGGCCCGTCGGTTTCGGACTGGCCTGGGACCGACGAGTTTCGGGCCCGGCCCCAAACCGTGAGTCCCCCTTTAGGGCCAGGCTAGGGCCACCCTCCTCAAGACCGCGGCCCGACGGTTCAAGGCCCAAAACCGCCGCGCCCGGCCCTTGGGCAGGTCTACTTGGGACAAAATCGCTCGAAATGAGTGAGAGAGAAGTTCGGACTTCGACCACCACCTATTGTTACCAATCACATAAGTATTACAAGGACACGAGAACCGTTCGAAATGGATGAGTAACGAAGGAGATTAGGGAGGGGCAAAACAAGTAAAACAAAGTCTTGGGAAAAAATTGCTCGAAATGAACGGATAGAAGTACGGACTTCAACCACCCCCTATAACATCACATAAGTGTTACAATGACATGATATCCGTTCGACACGGATGAGTAACGAAGAAGACTGGGGAGGGGCAAAATAGGGAAAACGATGCCTTGGGACAAAATCGCTCGAAATGAGCGGACATAAGTTCGCACTTCGACCACCCACTATTGTTACCCATCACATAAGTGTTACAAGGACACGAAAACCGTTCGAAATGGATGAGTAACGAAGGAGATTGGGGAGGGGCAAAATAGGGAAAACGATGCCTTGGGACAAAATCGCTTGAAATGAGCGGAGATAAGTTCGTACTTCGACCATCCGCTATTGTTACCCATCACATAAGTGTTACAATGACATAATATCCGTTCGACACAGATGAGTAACGAAGAAGACTGGGGAGGGGCAAAACTGGGAAAACGATGCCTTGGGACAAAATCGCTCGAAATGAGCGGACATAAGTTCGCACTTCGACCACCCACTATTGTTACCCATCACATAAGTGTTACAAGGACACGAGAACCGTTCAAAATGTATGAGTAACAAAGGAGATTGGGGAGGGGCAAAACAGGGAAAACGATACCTTGGGACAAAATCGCTCGAAATGAGCGGAGATAAGTTCGCACTTCGACCACCCGCTAATGTTACCCATCACATAAGTGTTACAAGGACACGAGAATCATTCGAAACGGATGACTAACGAAGGAGACTGAGGAGTGGCAAAACAGGGACAACAATGCCTTGGGACAAAATCGTTCGAAATGAACGGATAGAAGTACGGACTTCGACCACACCCTATTGTTGCCCATCACATAAGTGTTACAAAGATACGAGAACCGTTTGAAATGGATGAGTAAAGAAGAAGATTAGGGAGGGTCACAAAAGGGAAAAATCAGCCTTGGGACGAAATCGCTCGAAATGATTGGAGAGAAGTTCGGACTTCGAACAACCCCTATTGTTTCCCATCACATAATTTGTGACAGAACATGATGAAGGAGATTGGGGAGGGGTAAAATAGGTAAAATGATGCCTTGGGATAAAATCGCTCGAAATGAGAGGAGATAAGTTCGCACTTCGACCACCCGCTAATGTTACCCATCACATAAGTGTTACAAGGACACGAGAATCATTCGAAATGGATGAGTAACGAAGGAGACTGAGGAGTGGCAAAACAGGGACAGCAATGCATTGGGACAAAATCGCTCGAAATGAACAGAGAGAAGTTCGCACTTCGACCACCCCCTATTGTTACCCATCACAAAATTGTGACAAGAACGTGAGAATCATTCGAAACGGATGAGTAACGAAGGAGAATGGGGAGGGGCAAAACAGGGAAAACGATGTCTTGGGACAAAATCGCTCGAAAAGAGCGGATAGAAGTACGGACTTCGACCACACCCTATTGTTTCCCATCACATAAGTGTTACAATGACACAAAAATTGTTCGAAAAGGATGAGTAACGAACGAGATTAGGGTGGGGCAAAATAAGAAAAACGATACCTTGGGATAAAATCCCTCGAAATGAGCGGAGAGAAGTTTGCACTTCGACCACCCCATATTGTTACCCATCACATAAGTGTTACAAGGACACGAGAAACGTTTGAAACGGATGAGTAATTAAGGAGATTGGAGAGGGGCAAAATAGGAAAAATGATGCTTTGGGACAAAATCGCTCCAAATGAGCGGAGAGAAATTCGGACTTCGACCACCACCCATTGTTACCCATCACATAAGTGTTACAAGGACACCAGAACCATTCGAAACTGATGAGTAACGAAGGAGATTGGGGAGGGACAAAACAGGTAAACGATGCCTTGGGACAAAATCGCTCAAAATGAGTGCAAGAAATTCGCACTTAGACCACCCTCTATTGTTACCCATCACATAAGTGTTACAAAGACATGAGAATCATTTGAAGCGGATGATTAACGAAGGAGATTGAGGAATGGCAAAACAGGGACAACAATGCCTTGGGACAAAATCGCTCGAAATGAACAGAGAGCATTTTGCACTTCGACCACCCCCTATTGTTACCCATCACATAATTATGACAGGGACATGAGAATCATTCAAAACGGATGAGTAACGAAGGAGATTGAAGAGTGGCAAAATAGGGACAACAATGCCTTGGGACAAAATCGCTCGAAATGAGCGGAGAGTAGTTCGCACTTCGACCACCCCCTATTGTTACCCATCACATAAGTGTTACAAGGACATGAGAACCGTTCGAAACGGATGAGTAACGAAGGAGATTGGGGAGGGGAAAAACGGGGAAAATGATGTCTTGAAACAAAATCGCTCGAAATGAGCGGATAGAAGTACGGACTTCGACTACACCCTATTGTTTCGCATCACATACGTGTTACAAGGATACGAGAAATCGTTCAAAACAGATGAGTAACGAAGGAGATTGGGGAGGGGCAAAACAGGTAAACGATGCCTTGGAACAAAATCGATCAAATTGAGTGTAAGAAGTTCGGACTTACACCACCCATTGTTACCCATCACATAAGTGTTACAAGGACATGAGAATCATTTGAAACGGAAGAGTAACGAAGGAGATTGGGAAGTGGCAAAACAGGGACAACGATGCCTTGGGATAAAATCGCTAGAAATGAACGGCAAGAAGTTCGCACTTCGATCACCCCCTATTGTTACCCATCATATAATTGTTACAATGACACAAAAATTGTTCAAAACCGATGAGTAACGAACGAGATTGGGGTGGGGCAAAACAAGAAAAATGATACATTGGGACAAAATCCCTCAAAATGAGCGGACATAAGTTCGCACTTCGACCACCCACTATTATTACCCATCACATAAGTGTTATAAGGAAATGAGAACCGTTCGAAATAGATGAGTAACGAAGGAGAAAGGGGAGGGGCAAAACAGGGAAAATGATGCCTTGGGACAAAATCGCTCGAAATGAACGGAGAGAAGTTCGCACTTCGACCACCCCCTATTGTTACCCTTCACATAAGTGTTACAAGGACACGAGAACCGTTCGAAATGGATGAGTAACGAACGAGATAGGGGAGGGGCAAAACAGGGAAAATGATGTCGTGGGACAAAATCGCTCGAAATGAGCGGACATAAGTTCGCACTTCGACCACCCACTATTGTTACCCATCACATAAGTGTTACAATGACACGATATCCGTTCGACACGGATGAGTAACGAAGAAGACTGGGGAGGGGCAAAACAGGGAAAACGATGCCTTGGGACAAAATCGCTCGAAATGAGCGGACATAAGTTCGCACTTCGACCACCCACTATTGTTACCCATCACATAAGTGTTACAAGGACACGAGAACCGTTCGAAATGGATGAGTAACAAAGGAGATTGAGGAGGGGCAAAATAGGGAAAATGATATCTTGGGACAAAATCGCTCGAAATGAGCGGAGAGAAGTGATGAGCCGGGGACCAGCACTGATGAATCCGGGTTTATATTTAATTAGTTGCTCATGTTTTATATTTTATTTGGGCTTAACAACTTTGTATTTATTTATAATTTAGTTTAGTTCAATTATCACAACATGTTTAGGTGATATATTGGCCTAGTGATGCGATCACAATACGCGGAAGCTGAGAATCGAACAACGTCAGACACGAAAGATTCAATCCAAATATAACTATGAAAAAAATCGAATGACAATTCCCCGAATTTCTACCCACAAATACACTGAATAGGCGTCGACAGTAACCTAAGCAATTCAATTCCGATTAAGCTCAAATTTTAACAAGAGTTACAACTTAGGGTTATGAAGAACATATCCAAAATTCAGCGAAAACGCACGAGTAATTTTCGATTTGGCACGGTGGTGATTTTCGGGACAGTTTTAGGGTTTAAAAACGGATCTAAATTAACCTAAGGGTTTTCTGGGATCTGATGGTGGTAGGGACGATGGGTATGATGATGAAGGGATGAGAACGAAGGAATAAACAATGGATGAACGAAAAACTCAAAAATAAACAAGGATAGAAATTACCAGAAACGAACCCCGAATCTACAAGGATACGAAACGCGTTTGACAAGCAATCCTGTGGCTCGACTAACCCGGATACTACGAGATATCACGAACGAGTCGATTGAATTCAAGCTTGAAGTCGCCAACAATCAAACTCTACCAAGAACGAATGTGAAAAATCGTGAACCAAAGCACGATGGAGACAAATCGATCAATAAGATTTCTGATTCAAAGATGTCTGTGAATAGTAACTGCGAAAATAACATAAATACTAGACTAATTCCTAAGCTAGGTTTCGAAATTAGCAAGGCTTGGGCTTGATAATTTCGGACTCCTTAATTAAATGTAATTGGGCCAATTAATCACCTAAACATGTTGTGATAATTGGACTAAACTAAATTAAAAATAAATAATATAAGAACATGAACATGAACGACTAAATAATAGAAGCTCGGATTCCATGTTTGATTCCTCCGTGCTGAACCCCGTCTCATCATTCCCCCCCTGCTGAAAAGAATTCATCCTCGAATTCGGCTCCTCCTCAGCAACGAAATCATCATGATCTTAATGATAGCTCTGCAATCCATGCACATGCGCCATTCGTTGTTCTTCTTTGGTACGAGAATGACAGGCACTTCGCACGGTGATAAACTCTCTCTTATTTGCTTCTTCTTCAGTAACTCCAAGACTTGATGATCTATCTCCTTCGTCTCTTTAGGGCTGGTCCGGTAAGTTGGCCGGTTATGAAAGACTGCACCCGGCTGAAAGTCAATTTGGTTATCAATTCCCCGAATCGGTGTCAGACCACTTGGAATCTCGTCCGGGAACACATCTTTGAACTCCTCCATCAACGGCTGCAAAACAGAAGGAATAACAACATCAGGAGTATCATTAGCCTTAAAAGTAATTAGAACGATAGACTTACCAACTCGGATTGCTTTTGGTACTTCCTTTGCACTAATAAACAAGTTCTTGTGCACTGGATCTGAATTAGCTGCACTAGAACTCGATGGTGTGGCATCATGAACGGCCTTAGAGGGTCTCTGAGGTGTGAAAGAGGCTGCCTTGGACGACTTGGGGTCGACCAAACTCATTGTAGTACTAGGAGAAGAAGGCGTGGCGGGGTGATCAGACTTATCCTTCTCTCGTTCTTCCTTGAACTTCTCTTGCATCCTCTTCTGGTCTTCTACAACATCCTTAGGCGCCAATGGCCATAATCTGGTGGTGCGTCCATCCTTAGTCACGGCATAAGTGTTGGCGAATCCATCATGTATCGCCTTCCTATCGAACTGCCAAGGACGACCAAGCAAGATATGTGCCGCCTCCATAGGGATGACGTCACACAAAACAGTGTCAGTAAAATGACCAATAGAAAAGGTGACAGGTACCTGGTATCCAATACGAATCTCGCCTCTGTCTGTCAACCATTGCAATCGGTACGGTTTTGGATGCTTTTGTGGGATCAAATTCAGCTTCCCCACTGCATACTGACTAATGGCGTTTACAACGCTTCCACTATCAATGATGAGTGAGCACACCTTATCTTGAATGGAACAGCGTGAATAAAAGATGTTCTCCTGCTGATCATTCTGTTCTTCCTCTCGAATAAGGCTCAATGCTCAGATCGAAACAAGGCTGACGTGCGTTTGCTTCGGCTGCTCATCCACAATATCAATGTCGCCCAGGAGTGAGCTGACTAGGGGCTGCTCAGTATCCCCTTTTACTTCTCCTTCTTCTTCAAATTCCTCTTCACTCGCTGATTCTAACTCATTCTGCTCGGTGAGGAATAAAACTCTGCGATTCGGACACTGGGCTTGAAAATGTCCCCATCCTCTGCACTTGTGACACTGAACGTCACGTGCTCTCCCTGAATTACTATTCTCAGGCTGACAAGGCTGCATGGGGCGATTCTGAGAATTTCTGTTCGGTGCAGGCGAGGTGTAGTCAGGTCTGCGAGAGGGCTGTGGTGCAGACTGCTCAGAACGGCGAACGGGCTGTGTGGACTGGTTAGGAGGACGTGTAGGGGCTGTCCTAGGCGTGGAAGAATCACCTCGGTTCCAAGGACTCCTAACAGGCGTCGATTGGAAGGATCGACGACGTCCATCTCTGAGCTGCCGTTCTACGATAGATGCATAATGGACCATTGCTTCAACTGAATCGAATTCCTTCAATTCGACTTCACAAGCAATATCTGGATTCATTCCTTCAGTGTACCGGTTGAGTGTGGCAATCAGGGTCTCTTCCTTACCAACCCGGTTCATAGCTGTCTCGAGCTCCTTGTGGTATTCCTCAATCGAACGAGTGCCCTGCTTGATCTTGTTCAACCTCTTCTCAAGCTCTCGCTCATAGTGTACCGGAATGAAACGTCCTCTCATGACGTCCTTCATCTCTTGCCATGTGTCTATAGGTGGATATCGATCACGGCGTCTTCTCTCCTGCTGATTTTCCCACCACGAGGCTGCATACCCTCTAAACTCCAAGGACGCGAGCTGAACCTTCTTCAATTCAGGAAAGTCGTAACACTCAAAGATCTTGTTGACTTTCCTCTCCCAATCGAGGTACAAATCAGGATCATGTAACCCCTCGAACTCTGGAATGCTTGTTTTGATGTTGTTTAACAAGCTATCTGTATCGCCATGTCGGCGCTGGTTGGCTCGGAAATCACGCCTGGGAGGTGGAGGTCGACGGTTGTCACGTCTCTGATTCCTCTGTGGAAACTCAATCTCAGCCTCGGATTCCTCATTATATCCATCATCATATTCTTCTTCAGGATCAGGATCATCAGAAATAGGCTCACATACTGGCTGAGGCTGGCGGACAGGTTGTCGTCTGACTGGTCGATCTGGCTGGTTTCTGATTGGTGGAGGTAAAGTTGCTCGAGGGTTGAGGCGATCGAACTGTGCTATCACTTTGTCAAAAGTGTCATCGATCTTTTGCTCCAATAGTCGACTCCGCCTCTCAAAGTGTTGTGCCATAGCATCGAAGTGATACGTAGCATCCCAAGGCTGCTGTGATGATGAATCCATCTCAAGAGGTGTACTAGACGACTTGGGTGGAATTGGGCTATCCTGATTCTTAGAACCGTCTCCAGATTTCATGGTACCTGCAAAACGAACAAACGTGAAAGAAAACAAGTAAAATCCTCACAGTTCCTCACAATCACTCGTTTGTTCTCTCAGATTTTTAACCACTCGTGTATGTCACTCAGATCAGATTTCTCGTGTATGTCACTCAGATCACTCGTGTATGTCACTCAATTTGCAGTCACTACAGTCTCTAAACCTCAAATCCTTAGCAGAACTGATGTGGAATTCTCGGCTTGAATCAAGAACTCAAACTTGACTCTCGGTTGGATCACAGGTATAGAAAGAAACACAAAGTTGCTGCAATGTGGGGTAAAATTCACGGCAAGGGGTACAAATAAGGGGTAAGAATTTCGGTGGCTAGGTAAGGGCTAAACAAACAAGGAAACAAGGAAACAAGGAAAGGCTGGAAATAAGAAGGAAAAGGCTAACTAGGAATCTTGGATATAAGTAGTAACAAGTTATGAGCACTAATCCGACCTTGAATCGACTTAGATACTGAAACCTATACTATCCAATGCACTCAAATAATATAGACGAAGACACACTTTTTTTTTTTTTTTTTTTTTTTTTTTCAACTGGACAGTATGACCTTCAGACGGCTGTTTTTGGGCCTAAACGCAAACCGAACACGGCAAAGCGGTGTAAACTTCTAGGTCTCGTCGAGACGTTTCCGAAATGGTATTATGGCGCTTGAGCGGACAAGCAGATCAAAAGTTACGTCCGTTTTAAGTTCTACCGACGAAAACTCAAAGAAACAAAGACAAGCTACTACCCAATACAAGAATGACACAAGAACCAACCACGAAACACACAGTGACATTCTAGGGCCTTCGATTTACTCTTTTTTTTTTCTTTTTTTTTTATCAAAACTTTTGCCCCCTAATATGTCACGACACCTATTTGGATTGAACCACGATCAGCAAAACTGACGTAGCTCTGGTACCAAAATTTATGATGCGATCACAATACGCGGAAGCTGAGAATCGAACAACGTCAGACACGAAAGATTCAATCCAAATATAACTATGAAAAAAATCGAATGACAATTCCCCGAATTTCTACCCACAAATACACTGAATAGGCGTCGACAGTAACCTAAGCAATTCAATTCCGATTAAGCTCAAATTTTAACACGAGTTACAACTTAGGGTTATGAAGAACATATCCAAAATTCAGCGAAAACGCACGAGTAGTTTTCGATTTGGCACGGTGGTGATTTTCGGGACAGTTTTAGGGTTTAAAAACGGATCTAAAATTAACCTAAGGGTTTTCTGGGATCTGATGGTGGTAGGGACGATGGGTATGATGATGAAGGGATGAGAACGAAGGAATAAACAATGGATGAACGAAAAACTCAAAAATAAACAAGGATAGAAATTACCAGAAACGAACCCCGAATCTACAAGGATACGAAACGCGTTTGACAAGCAATCCTGTGGCTCGACTAACCCGGATACTACGAGATATCATGAACGAGTCGATTGAATTCAAGCTTGAAGTCGCCAACAATCAAACTCTACCAAGAACGAAAGTGAAAAATCGTGAACCAAAGCACGATGGAGACAAATCGATCAATAAGATTTCTGATTCAAAGATGTCTGTGAATAGTAACTGCGAAAATAACATAAATACTAGACTAATTCCTAAGCTAGGTTTCGAAATTAGCAAGGCTTGGGCTTGATAATTTCGGACTCCTTAATTAAATGTAATTGGGCCAATTAATCACCTAAACATGTTGCGATAATTGGACTAAACTAAATTAAAAATAAATAATATAAGAACATGAACATGAACGACTAAATAATAGAAGCTCGGATTCCATGTTTGATTCCTCCGTGCTGAACCCCGTCTCATCACCTAGTTACATTTAATTAAGGAGTCCGAAATTATCAAGCCCAAGCCTTGTTAATTTCGAAACCTAGCTTAGGAATTAGTCTAGTATTTATGTTATTTTCGCAGTTACTATTCACAGACTTGATTGAATGCAAAAACAGCTTGACGCTATTCTCTTGTCTCACACAACAAATCGTTTTCTTGGTAGAGTTTGATATTGGCGATTTCAAACTTGAATTCATCAACTCGTTCGTGATATCTCCTAGTATCCGGGTTAGTCGAGCCACAAAGATTGCTCCATAAACGCGTTTCGGATTCAAGTAGATCCGGGGTTCGTTTCGGGTAAGATTCACAATCTGTCTCCGTTTCAATTCTTCAATTTGTGTTCTTTTTCATTTTCCCAGCCATTCTTCATCGTTCCTATATCATCAATAACCATCCCCTTCGTTCCCATAACCATCCCATCTCAGAAAACCTCTTGTTTAATTTCAGATCCGTTTTCGAAACCCTAATTCAACCCAAAACTGACCACTGAGCCAAATCGAAAACTACTCGTGCGTTTTCGCTGAATTTTGGATATGTTCTTCATAACCCTCAGTTGTAATTCGGGTTAAAATTTGAGCTTAATCAGAATTTAATTGCTTAGGATTCTGTTGACGCCTATTCAGTGTGTTCTTGGGTAGAATTTGTTAGGGATTATCATTCATATTTCAGAGTTGTCGTTGGATTGAATCTTTCATAGTTGACGTGTGTTCGATCCTTAGCTTCCGCGTATATTGTGTTCCCATCAAGAAGTTCGCACTTCCACCACCCCCTATTATTAACCATCACATAAGTGTTACAATGACATGAGAAACGTTTGAAATGGATGAGTAACGGCGGAGATTAAGAGGCAAGAAAGAGTGAAAACGATGCCTTGGAACAAAATCGCTCGAAATGAGCGGAGAGAAGTTCGCACTTCAACCACCCCCTATTGTTACCCATCACATAAGTGTTACAAGGACACGAGAACCGTTCAAAATGGATGAGTAACGAAGGAAATTGGGGAGGGGCAAAATAGGAAAAACGATGCTATGGACAAAATCGCTCCAAATGAGCGGAGGGAAGTTCGGACTTCGACCACCCCATAGTGTTACCCATCACATAAGTGTTACAATGACACGAGATCTGTTCGAAACGGATGAGTAACGAAGAAGATTAGGGAGGGGCAAAACAGGGAAAACGATGCATTGGGACAAAATCGGTCGAAATGAACGGCGAGAAATTCGGACTGCAACCACCCCCTATTGTTACCCATCACATAAGTGTTACAATGACATGAGAAACGTTTGAAATGGATGAGTAACGGAGGAGATTAAGAGGCAAGAAAGAGTAAAATGATGCCTTGGAACAAAATCGCTCGAAATGAGCGGAGAGAAGTTCGCACTTCGACCACCCCCTATTGTTACCCATCACATAAGTGTTACAAGAACACGAGAACCGTTCAAAACGGATGAGTAACGAAGGAAATTGGGGAGGGGCAAAATAGGAGAAACAATGCTATGAGACAAAATCGCTCCAAATGAGCGGAGGGAAGTTCGCACTTCGACCACCCCCTATTGTTACACATCACATAAGTGTTACAATGACACGAGATCCGTTCGAAACAGATGAGTAACGAACAATATTAGGGAGGGGCAAAATAGGGAAAATGATGCATTGGGACAAAATCGGTCGAAATGAACAGTAAGAAATTCGCACTTCGACCACCCCCAATTGTTACCCATCACATAAGTGTTACAAGGACATGAGAATCATTCGAAATGGATGAGTAACGAAGGAGATTGTGGAGTGGCAAAACAGGGACAACGATGCCTTGGCACAAAATCGCTCGAAATGAGCGGAGAGAAGTTCGCACTTCGACCACCCCCTAATGTTAACCATCACATAATTGTGACAAGGACATGAGAATCATTCGAAATGGATGAGTAAGGAGGGAGATTGGGGAGTGGTAAAATAGGGACAACAATGCCTTGGGACAAAATCGCTCGAAATGAGCGGAGAGAAGTTCGCACTTTGACCACCCCCTACTGTTTCCCATCACATAAGTGTTACAATGACACGAGAACCGTTCAAAACAGATGAGTAACGAATGAAACTGGGGAGGGGCAAAATTGGAAAAACGATGCTATGGGACAAAATCGCTCCAAATGAGCGGAGGGAAGCTCGCACTTCGACCACCCCCTATTGTTACCCATCACATAAGTGTTACAATGACACGATATCCGTTCGAAACGGATGAGTAACGAAGAAGATTAGGGAGAGGCAAAACAGGGAAAACGATGTATTGGGATAAAATCGGTCAAAATGAACGGTGAGAAATTCGCACTTCGACAACCCCTATTGTTACCCATCACATAAGTGTTACAAGGACATGAGAATCATTCGAAACGGATGAGTAACGAAGGAGATTGTGGAGTGGCAAAACAGGGACAACGATGCCTTGGGACAAAATCGCTCGAAAGAAGCGGAGAGAAGTTCGCACTTCGACCACCCCCTATTGTTACCCATCACATAATTGTGACAAGGACACGAGAATCATTCGAAACGGATGAGTAACGAAGGAGATTGAGGAGTGGTAAAATAGGGACAACAATGCCTTGGGACAAAATCGCTCGAAATGAGCGGAGAGTAGTTCGCATTCGACCACCCCCTATTGTTACCCATGACATAAGTGTTACAAGGACATGAGAACCTTTTGAAACGGATGAGTAACGAAGGAGATTTGGGAGGGACAAACTTGGTAAACGATGCCTTGGGACAAAATCGCTCAAAATGAGTGCAAGAAATTCGCACTTAGACCATCCCCTATTGTTACTCATCACATAAGTGTTACAAAGACATGAGAATCATTTGAAACAGATGATTAACGAAGGAGATTGAGGAGTGGCAAAACGAGGGCCAACAATGCCTTGGGACAAAATCGCTCGAAATGAACGGAGAGAAGTTCACACTTCGACCACCCCTTATTGTTACCCATCACATAAGTGTTACAAGGACACGAGAACCGTTCGAAATGGATGAGTAACAACGGAGATTGAGGAGGGGCAAAAAAACGGAAAACGATACATGGGACAAAATCGCTCGAAATGAGCGGAGAGAAGTTCGCACTTCCACCACCCCCTATTGTTACCCATCACATAAGTGTTACAATGACACGATATCCGTTCGACACGGATGAGTAACGAAGAAGACTGGGGAGGGGCAAAACAGGGAAAACGATGCCTTGGGACAAAATCGCTCCATATGAGCGGACATAAGTTCGCACTTCGGCCACCCACTATTGTTACCCATAACATAAGTGTTACAAGGACACGAAAACGTTCAAAATGGATGAGTAACAAAGGAGATTGAGGAGGGGCAAAACAGGGAAAACGATACCATAGGACAAAGTCGCTCGAAATGAGCGGTGAGAAGTTCGCACTTCCACCACCCCCTATTGTTAACCATCACATAAGTGTTACAATGACATGAGAAACGTTTGAAATGGATGAGTAACGGAGGAGATTAAGAGGCAAAACAGAGTGAAAACGATGCCTTGGAACAAAATCGCTCGAAATGAGCGCAGAGAAGTTCGCACTTCGACCACCCCCTATTGTTACCCATCACATAAGTGTTACAATGAAATGAGAAACGTTTGAAATGGATGAGTAACGGAGGAGAGATTAAGAGGCAAGAAAGAGTGAAAATGATACCTTGGAACAAAATCGCTCGAAGTGAGCGCAGAGAAGTTCGCACTTCGAACACCCCCTATTGTTACCCATCACATAAGTGTTACAAGGACATGAGAACCACTCAAAACGGATGAGTAACGAAGGAAATTGGGGAGTGGCAAAATAGGAAAAATGATGCTATGGGACAAAATCGCTCCAAATGAGCAGAGGGAAGTTCGCACTTCGACCACCCCCTATTGTTACCCATCACATAAATGTTACAATGACACGAGATCCGTTCGAAACGGATGAGTAACGAAGAAGATTAGGGAGGGGCAAAACAGGGAAAACGATGCATTGGGACAAAATCGGTCAAAATGAACGGCAAGAAATTCGCACTTCGACCACCCCTATTGTTACCCATCACATAAGTGTTACAAGGATATGAGAATCATTCGAAGCGGATGAGTAACGAAGGAGATTGTGGAGTGGCAAAACAGGGACAACGATGCCTTGGGACAAAATCGCTCGAAATAAGCGGAGAGAAGTTCGTACTTCGACCACCCTCTATTGTTACCCATCACATAATTGTGACAAGGACACGAGAATCATTCGAAACGGATGAGTAACGAAGGAGATTGAGGAGTGGTAAAATAGGGACAACAATGCCTTGGGACAAAATCGCTCGAAATGAGCGGAGAGTAGTTCGCATTCGACCACCCCCTATTGTTACCCATGACATAAGTGTTACAAGGACATGAGAACCGTTTGAAACGGATGAGTAACGAAGGAGATTTGGGAGGGACAAACTTGGTAAACGATGCCTTGGGACAAAATCGCTCAAAATGAGTGCAAGAAATTCGCACTTAGACCATCCCCTTTTGTTATTCATCACATAAGTGTTACAAAGACATGAGAATCATTTGAAACAGATGATTAACGAAGGAGATTGAGGAGTGGCAAAACGAGGGCCAACAATGCCTTGGGACAAAATCGCTCGAAATGAACGGAGAGAAGTTCACACTTCGACCACCCCTTATTGTTAACCATCACATAAGTGTTACAAGGACACGAGAACCGTTCGATATGGATGAGTAACAAAGGAGATTGAGGAGGGGCAAAAAAACGGAAAACGATACATGGGACAAAATCGCTCGAAATGAGCGGAGAGAAGTTCGCACTTCCACCACCCCCTATTGTTAACCATCACATAAGTGTTACAATGACATGAGAAACGTTTGAAATGGATGAGTAACGGAGGAGATTAAGAGGCAAGAAAGAGTTAAAACGATGCCTTGGAACAAAATCGCTCGAAATGAGCGGAGAGAAGTTCGCACTTTGACCACCCCCTACTATTTCCCATCATGTAAGTGTTACAAGGACACGAGAACCGTTCAAAACAGATCAGTAACGAATGAAATTAGGGAGGGGCAAAATTGGAAAAACGATGCTATGGGACTGAATCGCTCCAAATGAGCGGAGGGAAGCTCGCACTTCGACCACCCCCTATTGTTACCCATCACATAAGTGTTACAATGACACTATATCCGTTCGACACGGATAAGTAACGAAGAAGACTGGGGAGGGGCAAAATAGGGAAAACGATGCCTTGGGACAAAATCGCTCAAAATGAGTGCAAGAAGTTCGCATTCGACCACCCCCTATTGTTACCCTTGACATAAGTGTTACAAGGACATGAGAACCTTTTGAAACGGATGAGTAACGAAGGAGATTTGGGAGGGACAAACTTGGTAAACGATGCCTTGGGATAAAATCGCTCAAAATGAGTGCAAGAAATTCGCACTTAGACCATCCCCTATTGTTACTCATCACATAAGTGTTACAAAGACATGAGAATCATTTGAAACAGATGATTAACGAAGGAGATTGAGGAGTGGCAAAACAAGGGCCAACAATGCCTTGGGACAAAATCGCTCGAAATGAACGGAGAGAAGTTCACACTTCGACCACCCCTTATTGTTACCCATCACATAAGTGTTACAAGGACACGAGAACCGTTCGAAATGGATGAGTAACAAAGGAGATTGAGGAGGGGCAAAAAAACGGAAAACGATACATTGGGACAAAATCGCTCGAAATGAGCGGAGAGAAGTTCGCACTTCCACCACCCCCTATTGTTAACCATCACATAAGTGTTACAATGACATGAGAAACGTTTGAAATGGATGAGTAACGGAGGAGATTAAGAGGCAAGAAAGAGTTAAAACGATGCCTTGGAACAAAATCGCTCGAAATGAGCGGAGAGAAGTTCGCACTTTGACCACCCCCTACTGTTTCCCATCACATAAGTGTTACAAGGACACGAGAACCGTTCAAAATAGATGACTAACGAATGAAATTGGGGAGGGGCAAAATTGGAAAAATGATGCTATGGGACAAAATCGCTCCAAATGAGCGGAGGGAAGCTCGCACTTCGACCACCCCCTATTGTTACCCATCACATAAGTGTTACAATGACACTATATCCGTTCGACACGGATAAGTAACGAAGAAGACTGGGGAGGGGCAAAATAGGGAAAACGATGCCTTGGGACAAAATCGCTCGAAATGAGCGGACATAAGTTCGCACTTCGACCACCCACTATTGTTACCCATCACATAAGTGTTACAAGGACACGAGAACCGTTCAAATTGGCTAAGTAACAAAGGAGATTGAGGAGGGGCAAAATAGGGAAAACAATACCTTTGGACAAAATAGATCGAAATGAACGGAGATAAGTTCGCACTTCGACCACCCCCTATTGTTACCCATCACATAAGTGTTACAATGACACGATATCCGTTCGACACGGATGAGTAACGAAGAAGACTGGGGAGGGGCAAAACAGGGAAAACGATGCCTTGGGACAAAATCGCTCCATATGAGCGGACATAAGTTCGCACTTCGGCCACCCACTATTGTTACCCATAACATAAGTGTTACAAGGACACGAAAACGTTCAAAATGGATGAGTAACAAAGGAGATTGAGGAGGGGCAAAACAGGGAAAACGATACCATAGGACAAAGTCGCTCGAAATGAGCGGTGAGAAGTTCGCACTTCCACCACCCCCTATTGTTAACCATCACATAAGTGTTACAATGACATGAGAAACGTTTGAAATGGATGAGTAACGGAGGAGATTAAGAGGCAAAACAGACTGAAAACGATGCCTTGGAACAAAATCGCTCGAAATGAGCGCAGAGAAGTTCGCACTTTGACCACCCCCTATTGTTACCCATCACATAAGTGTTACAATGAAATGAGAAACGTTTGAAATGGATGAGTAACGGAGGAGAGATTAAGAGGCAAGAAAGAGTGAAAACGATACCTTGGAACAAAATCGCTCGAAGTGAGCGCAGAGAAGTTCGCACTTCGAACACCCCCTATTGTTACCCATCACATAAGTGTTACAAGGACATGAGAACCACTCAAAACGGATGAGTAACGAAGGAAATTGGGGAGTGGCAAAATAGGAAAAATGATGCTATGGGACAAAATCGCTCCAAATGAGCAGAGGGAAGTTCGCACTTCGACCACCCCCTATTGTTACCCATCACATAAATGTTACAATGACACGAGATCCGTTCGAAACGGATGAGTAACGAAGAAGATTAGGGAGGGGCAAAACAGGGAAAATGATGCATTGGGACAAAATCGGTCAAAATGAACGACAAGAAATTCGCACTTCGACCACCCCTATTGTTACCCATCACATAAGTGTTACAAGGATATGAGAATCATTCGAAGCGGATGAGTAACGAAGGAGATTGTGGAGTGGCAAAACAGGGACAACGATGCCTTGGGACAAAATCGCTCGAAATAAGCGGAGAGAAGTTCGTACTTCGACCACCCTCTATTGTTACCCATCACATAATTGTGACAAGGACACGAGAATCATTCGAAACGGATGAGTAACGAAGGAGATTGAGGAGTGGTAAAATAGGGACAACAATGCCTTGGGACAAAATCGCTCGAAATGAGCGGAGAGTAGTTCGCATTCGACCACCCCCTATTGTTACCCATGACATAAGTGTTACAAGGACATGAGAACCGTTTGAAACGGATGAGTAACGAAGGAGATTTGGGAGGGACAAACTTGGTAAACGATGCCTTGGGACAAAATCGCTCAAAATGAGTGCAAGAAATTCGCACTTAGACCATCCCCTTTTGTTACTCATCACATAAGTGTTACAAAGACATGAGAATCATTTGAAACAGATGATTAACGAAGGAGATTGAGGAGTGGCAAAACGAGGGCCAACAATGCCTTGGGACAAAATCGCTCGAAATGAACGGAGAGAAGTTCACACTTCGACCACCCGTTATTGTTAACCATCACATAAGTGTTACAAGGACACGAGAACCGTTCGAAATGGATGAGTAACAAAGGAGATTGAGGAGGGGCAAAAAAAGGGAAAACGATACATTGGGACAAAATCGCTCGAAATGAGCGGAGAGAAGTTCGCACTTCCACCACCCCCTATTGTTAACCATCTCATAAGTGTTACTATGACATGAGAAATGTTTGAAATGGATGAGTAACGGAGGAGATTAAGAGGCAAGAAAGAGTTAAAACGATGCCTTGGAACAAAATCGCTCGAAATGAGCGGAGAGAAGTTCGCACTTTGACCACCCCCTACTGTTTCCCATCATATAAGTGTTACAAGGACACGAGAACCGTTCAAAACAGATGAGTAACGAATGAAATTGGGGAGGGGCAAAATTGGAAAAACGATGCTATGGGACAAAATCGCTCCAAATGAGCGGAGGGAAGCTCGCACTTCGACCACCCCCTATTGTTACCCATCACATAAGTGTTACAATGACACGAGATCCGTTCGAAACGGATGAGTAACGAAGAAGATTAGGGAGGGGCAAAATAGGGAAAACGATGCATTGGGATAAAATCGGTCAAAATGAACGGCGAGAAATTCGTACTTCAACCACCCCTATTGTTACCCATCACATAAGTGTTACAAGGACATGAGAATCATTCGAAACGGATGAGTAACGAAGGAGATTGTGGAGTGGCAAAACAGGGACAACGATGCCTTGGGACAAAATCGCTCGAAATAAGCGGAGAGAAGTTCGCACTTCGACCACCCCCTATTGTTACCCATCACATAATTGTGACAAGGACACGAGAATCATTCGAAACGGATGAGTAACGAAGGAGATTGAGGAGTGGTAAAATAGGGACAACAATGCCTTGGGACAAAATCGCTCGAAATGAGCGGAGAGTAGTTCGCATTCGACCACCCCCTATTGTTACCCATGACATAAGTGTTACAAGGACATGAGAACCATTTGAAACGGATGAGTAACGAAGGAGATTTGGGAGGGACAAACTTGGTAAACGATGCCTTGGGACAAAATCGCTCAAAATGAGTGTAAGAAATTCGCACTTAGACCATCCCCTATAAGTGTTACATAAGTGTTACAAAGACATGAGAAATTCGCACTTAGACTCATCACATAAGTGTTACAAAGACATGAGAATCATTTGAAACAAATGATTAACGAAGGAGATTGAGGAGTGGCAAAATGAGGGCCAACAATGCCTTGGGACTCGCTCGAAATGAACGGAGAGAAGTTCACACTTCGACCACCCCTTATTGTTACCCATCACATAAGTGTTACAAGGACACGAGATCCGTTCGAAACGGATGAGTAACGAAGGAGATAGGCGAGGGGCAAAATAGGGAAAACGATGAATTGGGATAAAATCGGTCAAAATGAACGGCGAGAAATTTGCACTTCGACCACCCCTATTGTTACCCATCACATAAGTGTTACAAGGACAAGAGAATCATTCGAAACGGATGAGTAAACGATGCCTTGTGACAAAATCGCTCGAAATAAGCGGAGAGAAGTTCGCACTTCGACCACCATCAATTGTAAACCATCACAAAAGTGTTACAATGACATGATATCCGTTTGACACGAATGAGTATCGAAGAAGACTGGGGAGGGGCAAAACAGGGAAAACGATGCCTTGGGACAAAATCGCTCGAAATGAGCGGACATAAGTGCGCACTTCGACCACCCACTATTGTTACCCATCACATAAGTGTTATAAGGACACGAAAACATTCAAAATGGATGAGTAACAAAGGACATGGAGGAGGGGTAAAACAAGGAAAATGATACCTTGGGACAAAATCGCTCGAAATGAGCGGAGACAAGTTCGCACTTCGACCACCCCCTATTGTTACCCATCACATAATTGTGACAAGGACACGAGAATCATTCGAAACGGATGAGTAACGAGGGAGATTGAGTAGTGGTAAAATAGGGACAACAATGCCTTGGGACAAAATCGCTCAAAATGAGCAGAGAGTAGTTCGCACTTCGACCACCCCCTATTGTTACCCATCACATAAGTGTTACAAGGATATGAGAACCGTTCGAAATGGATGAGTAACAAAGGAGATTGGGGAGGGGCAAAATAGGAAAAAATGATGCTATGGGACAAAATCGCACCAAACGAGCGGAGAGAAATTCGGACTTCCACCACCACCCATTGTTACCCATCAAATAAGTGTTACAAGGACACCAGAACCATTCGAAACGGATGAGTAACAAAGGAGATTGAGGAGGGGCAAAACAGGGAAAACGATACCTAGGGACAAAATCGCTCGAAATGAGCGGAGAGAAGTTCGCACTTCCACCACCCTCAATTGTAAACCATCACAAAAGTGTTACAATGACATGAGAAATGTTTGAAACGAACGATTAACGAAGGAGATTGAGAAGTGGCAAAACAGGGACAACAATGCCTTGGGACAAAATCGCTCGAAATGAACGGAGAGAACCACCCCCTATTGTTACCCATCACATAAGTGTTACAAGGACACG
This sequence comes from Mentha longifolia, assembly GCA_001642375.2. Lineage (NCBI taxonomy): Eukaryota > Viridiplantae > Streptophyta > Magnoliopsida > Lamiales > Lamiaceae > Mentha > Mentha longifolia. The sequence goes on along the minus strand of CM038117.1, from coordinate 25,477,696 downwards.
AGAACCGTTCGAAATGGATGAGTAACGAAGGAGAAAGGGGAGGGGCAAAACAGGGAAAATGGTGCCTTGGGACAAAATCGCTCGAAATGAGCGGACATAAGTTCGCACTTCGACCACCCACTATTGTTACCCATCACATAAGTGTTACAATGATACGATATCCGTCTGACACGGATGAGTAACGAAGAAGACTGGCGAGGGGCAAAACAGGGAAAACGATGCCTAGGGACAAAATCGCTCAAAATGAGCGGACATAAGTTCGCACTTCGACCACCCACTATTGTTACCCATCATATAAGTGTTACAAGGACACAAAAACATTCGAAATGGATGAGTAACAAAGGAGATTGAGGAGGGGCAAAACAGGGAAAACGATACCTTGGGACAAAATCGCTCGAAATCAGCGGAGAGAAGTTCGTACTTCGACCACCCCCTATTGTTAACCATCACATAAGTGTTACAATGGCATGAGAAACGTTTGAAATAGATGAGTAACGGAGGAGATTAAGAGGCAAGAAAGAGTGAAAACGATGCCTTGGAACAAAATCGCTCGAAATGAGCGGACAGAAGTTTGCACTTCCACCACCCCCTATTGTTACCCATCACATAAGTGTTACAAGGACACGAGAACCGTTCAAAACGGATGAGTAACGAAGGAAATTGGGGAGGGGCAAAATAGGAAAAATGATGCTATGGGACAAAATCTCTCCAAATGAGCGGAGGGAAGTTCGCTCTTCGACCACTCCCTAATGTTACCCATCACATAAGTGTTCCAATGACACGATATCCGTTCGAAACAGATGAGTAACGAAGAAGATTAGGGAGCGGCAAAATAGGGAAAACGATGCCTTGGGTCAAAATCGGTCGAAAGAAACGACGAGAAATTCGCACTTCGACCACCCCCTATTTTTACCCATCACATAAGTGTTACAAGGACATGAGAATCTTTCGAAACGAATGAGTAACGAAGGAGATTGTGGAGTGGCAAAACAGGGACAACGATGCCTTGGGACAAAATCGCTCAAAATGAACGGATAAAAGTACGAAATTCGACCACACCCTATTGTTGCCCATCACATAATTGTGACAAGGACACGAGAATCATTCGAAACGGATGAGTAAGGAAGGAGATTGAGTAGTGGTAAAATAGGGACAACAATGCCTTGGGACAAAATCGCTCGAAATGAGCGGAGAGTAGTTCGCACTTCGACCACCCCCTATTGTTACCCATCACATAAGTGTTACAAGGATATGAGAACCGTTCGAAATGGATGAGTAACGAAGGAGATTGGGGAGGGGCAAAATAGGAAAAATGATGCCTTGGGACAAAATCGCTCGAAATGAGCGGACATAAGTTCGCACTTCAACCACCCACTATTGTTACCCATCACATAAGTGTTACAAGGACACGAGAACGTTCGAAATGGATGAGTAACAAAGGAGATTGAGGAGGGGCAAAACAGGGAAAACGATACCTTGGGACAAAATCGCTCGAAATGAGCGGAGAGAAGTTCGCACTTCCACCACCCCCTATTGTTAACCATCACATAAGTGTTACAATGACATGAGAAACATTTGAAATGGATGAGTAACGGAGGAGATTAAGAGGCAAGAAAGAGTGAAAATCATGCCTTGGAACAAAATCGCTCGAAATGAGCGGCGAGAAGTTCGCACTTCGACCACCCCCAATTGTTACCCATAACATAAGTGTTACAAGAACACTAGAACCGTTCAAAACGGATGAGTAACGAAGGAAGTTGGGGAGGGGCAAAATAGGGAAAACGATGCCTTGGGACTAAATCGCTCGAAATAAGCGGAGAGAAGTTCGCACTTCGACCACCCCCTATTGTTACTCATCACATAAGTGTTACAAAGACATGAGAATCATTTGAAACAGATGATTAACGAAGGAGATTGAGGAGTGGCAAAACGAGGGCCAACAATGCCTTGGGACAAAATCGCTCGAAATGAACGGAGAGAAGTTCACACTTCGGCCACCCCTTATTGTTACCCATCACATAAGTGTTACAAGGACACGAGAACCGTTCAAAATGGATGAGTAACGAAGGAGATAGGTGAGGGGCAAAATAGGGAAAACGATGCCTTGGGACAAAATCGCTCGAAATGAGCGGACATAATTTCGCACTTCGACCACCCACTATTGTTACCCATCACATAAGTGTTACAATGACACGATATCAGTTCGACACGGATGAGTAACGAAGAAGACTGAGGAGGGGCAAAATAGGGAAAATGATGCCTTGGGTCAAAATCGGTCGAAAGAAACGGTGAGAAATTCGCACTTCAACCACCCCCTATTGTTACCCATCACATAAGTGTTACAAGGACATGAGAATCATTCGAAACGGATGAGTAACGAAGGAGATTGTGGAGTGGCAAAACAGGGACAGCGATGCCTTGGGACAAAATCGCTCGAAATGAGCGGAGAGTAGTTCGCACTTCGACCACCCCCTATTGTTACCCATCACATAAGTGTTACAATGACACGAGATCCGTTCGAAATGGATGAGCAACGAAGGGGATTTGGGAGGGGCAAAATAGGAAAAATGATGCTATGGGACAAAATCGCTCCAAATGAGCGGAGAGAAATTCGGACTTCGACCACCACCCATTGTTACCCATCACATAAGTGTTACAAGGACATCAGAACCATTCGAAATGAATCAGTAACGAAGGAGATTGGGGAGGGACAAAATAGGTAAACGATGCCTTGGGACAAAATCGCTCAAAATGAGTGCAAGAAATTCGCACGTAGACCACCCCCTATTGTTACCCATCACATAATTGTTACAAGACATGAGAATCATTTGAAACTGATGATTAACGAAGGAGATTGAGGAGTGGCAAAACAGGGACAACAATGCCTTGGGACAAAATTGCTCGAAATGAACGGAGAGAAGTTCGCACTTCGACTACCCCCTTTTGTTACCTATCACATAAGTGTTACAAGGACACAAGAACCGTTCTAAATGGATGAGTAACGAAGGAGATAGGCGAGGGGCAAAACAGGGAAAACAATGCCTTGGGACAAAATCGCTCGAAATGAGCGGACATAAGTTCGCACTTCGACCACCCACTATTGTTACCCATCACATAAGTGTTACAATGACACGATATCAGTTCGACACGGATGAGTAACGAAGAAGACTGAGGAGGGGCAAAATAGGAAAAAGATGCCTTGGGACAAAATCGCTCGAAATGAGCGGACATAAGTTCGCACTTCGACCACCCACTATTGTTACCCATCACATAAGTGTTACAAGGACACGAGAACCGTTCGAATTGGATGAGTAACAAAGGAGATTGAGGAGGGGCAAAAAAACGGAAAACGATTCCTTGGGACAAAATCGCTCGAAATGAGCGGAGAGAAGTTCGCACTTCCACCACCCACTATTGTTAACCATCACATAAGTGTTACAATGACATGAGAAACGTTTGAAATGGACGAGTAACGGAGGAGATTAATAGGCAAGAAAGAGTTAAAACGATGCCTTGGAACAAAATCGCTCGAAATGAGTGGAGTTAAGTTCGCACTTCGACCACCCCCTACTGTTACCCATCACATAAGAGTTACAAGGACACGGGAACCGTTCAAAACGGAAGAGTAATGAAGGAAATTAGGGAGGTGCAAAATTGGAAAAACGATGTTATGGGACAAAATCGCTCCAAATGAGCGGAGGGAAGTTCTCACTTCGACCACCCCCTATTGTAAACCATCACAAAAGTGGTACAATGACATGAGAAACGTTTGAAGTGGATGAGTAACGGAGGAGATTAAGAGGCAAGAAAGAGTGAAAACGATGCCTTGGGACAAAATCGCTCGAAATGAGCGGACATAAGTTCGCACTTCGACCACCCACTATTGTTAGCCATCACATAAGTGTTACAAGGACACGAAAACGTTCGAAATGGATGAGTAACAAAGGAGATTGAGGAGGGGCAAAACAGGGAAAACGTTACCTTGGGACAAAATCGCTCGAAATGAGCGGAGAGAAGTTCGCACTTCCACCACCCCCTATTGTAAACCATTACAAAAGTGTTACAATGACATGAGAAACGTTTGAAGTGGATGAGTAACGGAGGAGATTAAGAGGCAAGAAAGAGTGAAAACGATGCCTTGGATCAAAATCGCTCGAAATGAGCGGAGAGAAGTTCGCACTTCCACCACCCCCTATTGTAAACCATCATAAAAGTGTTACAATGACATGAGAAATGTTTGAAATGGATGAGTAACGGAGGAGATTAAGAGGCAAGAAAGAGTGAAAACGATGCCTTGGATCAAAATCGCTCGAAATGAGCGGAGAGAAGTTCGCACTTCCACCACCCCTATTGTTACCCATCACATAAGTGTTACAAGGACACGAGAACCGTTCAAAACGGATGAGTAACAAAGGAAATTGGGGAGGGGCAAAATAGGGAAAATGATGCTATGGGACAAAATCTCTCCAAATGAGCAGACGGAAGTTCGCTCTTCGACCACTCCCTAATGTTACCCATCACATAAGTGTTACAATGACACGATATCCGTCCGAAACGGATGAGTAACGAAGAAGAATAGGGAGGGGCAAAATAGGGAAAATGATGCCTTGGGTCAAAATCGCTCGAAATGAGCGGACATAAGTTCGCACTTCGACCACCCACTATTGTTACCCATCACATAAGTGTTACAAGGACACGAGAACGTTCAAAATGGATGAGTAACAGAGGAGATTGAGGAGGGGCAACACAGGGACAACGATGCCTTGGGACAAAATCGCTCGAAATGAGCGGAGAGTAGTTCGCACTTCCACCACCCCCTATTGTTAACCATCACATAAGTGTTACAATGACATGAGAAACATTTGAAATGGATGAGTAGCGGAGGAGATTAAGAGGCAAGAAAGAGTGAAAATCATGCCTTGGAACAAAATCGCTCGAAATGAGCGGAGAGAAGTTCACACTTTGACCTCCCCTATTGTTACCCATCACATAAGTATTACAAAGACACGAGAATCGTTCGAAATGGATGAGTAACGAAGGAGAAAGGGGAGGGGCAAATTAGGGAAAACGATGCCTTGGGACAAAATCGCTCGAAATGAGCGGACATAAGTTCGCACTTCGACCACCCACTATTGTTACCCATCACATTAGTGTTACAATGACATGATATCCGTTCGACACGAATGAGTATCGCAGAAGACTGGGGTGGGGCAAAACCGGGAAAACGATCCTTGGGACAAAATCGCTCGAAATGAGCGGACATAAGTTCGCACTTCGACCACCCACTATTGTTAGCCATCACATAAGTGTTACAAGGACACGAAAACGTTCGAAATGGATGAGTAACAAAGGAGATTGAGGAGGGGCAAAACAGGGAAAACGATACCTTGGGACAAAATCGCTCGAAATGAGCGGAGAGAAGTTCGTACTTCGACCACCCCCTATTGTTAACCATCACATAAGTGTTACAAAGACACAAGAATCGTTCGAAATGGATGAGTAACGAAGGAGAAAGGGGAGGGGCAAATTAGGGAAAACGATGCCTTGGGACAAAATCGCTCGAAATGAGCGGACATAAGTTCGCACTTCGACCACCCACTATTGTTACCCATCACATTAGTGTTACAATGACATGATATCCGTTCGACACGAATGAGTATCGCAGAAGACTGGGGAGGGGCAAAACAGGGAAAACGATGCCTTGGGACAAAATCGCTCGAAATGAGCAGACATAAGTTCGCACTTCGACCACCCACTATTGTTAGCCATCACATAAGTGTTACAAGGACACGAAAACGTTCGAAATGGATGAGTAACAAAGGAGATTGAGGAGGGGCAAAACAGGGAAAACGATACCTTGGGACAAAATCGCTCGAAATGAGCGGAAAGAAGTTCGTACTTCGACCACCCCCTATTGTTAACCATCACATAAGTGTTACAATGACATGAGAAACGTTTGAAATGGATGAGTAACGGAGGAGATTAAGAGGCAAGAAAGAGTGAAAATCATGCCTTGGAACAAAATCGCTCGAAATGAGCGGAGAGAAGTTCGCACTTCGACCACCCCCTATTGTTACCCATCACATAAGTGTTACAAGCACACGAAAACCGTTCGAAATGGATGAGTAACGAAGGAGAAAGGGGAGGGGCAAATTAGGGAAAACGATGCCTTGGGACCAAATCGCTCGAAATGAGCGGACTTAAGTTCGCACTTCAACCACCAACTATTGTTACCCATCACAACAGTGTAAAGAGGACATGAGAACCATTCGAAACGGATGAGTAAAGAAGGAGATTGGGGAGGGGCAAAATTGGAAAAACGATGCATTGGGTCAAAATCGGTTGAAATGAACGGCGAGAAATTCTCACTTCGACCACCCCCTATTGTTACCCATCACATAAGTGTTACAAGGACACCAGAACCATTCGAAACAGATGAGTAACGAAGGAGATTGTGGAGTGGCAAAACAGGGACAACGATGCCTTGGGACAAAATCACTCGAAATGAGCGGAGAGAAGTTCGCACTTCGACCACCCCCTACTGTTACCCATCACATAATTGTGACAAGGACACCAGAACTATACGAAACGGATGAGTAACGAAGGAGATTGGGGAGGGACAAAACAGGTAAACGATGCCTTGGGACAAAATCGCTCAAAATGAGTGCAAAAAATTCGCACTTAGACCACCCCCTATTGTTACCCATCACATAAGTGTTACAAAGACATGAGAATCATTTAAAACGGATGATTAACGAAGGAGATTGAGGAATGGCAAAACAGGGACAACAATGCCTTGGGACAAAATCGCTCAAAATGAACAGAGAGAAGTTCACACTTCGACCACCCCCTATTGTTACCCATCACATAAGTGTTACAAGGACATGAGAACCGTTCGAAATGGATGAGTAACGAAGGAGAAAGGGGAGGGGCAAATTAGGGAAAACGATGCCTTGGGACAAAATCGCACGAAATGAGTGGACATAAGTCCGTACTTCGACCACCCACTATTATTAGCCATCACATAAGTGTTACAATGACACGATATCCGTTCGACACGTATGAGTAACGAAGAAGACTGGGGAGGGGCAAAACAGGGAAAATGATGCCTTGGGACGAAATCGCTCGAAATGAGCGGACCTAAGTTCGCACTTCGACCACCCACTATTGTTACCCATCACATAAATGTTACATGGACACGAGAACCGTTCGAAATGGATGAGTAACAAAGAAGATTGAGGAGGGGCAAAACAGGGAAAACGATTCCTTGGGACAAAATCGCTCGAAATGAGCGGAGAGTAGTTCGCACTTCCACCACCCCCTATTGTTAACCATCACATAAGTGTTACAATGACATGAGAAACATTTGAAATGGATGAGTAACGGAGGAGATTAAGAAGCAAGAAAGAGTGAAAATCATGCCTTGGAACAAAATCGCTCGAAATGAGGGGAGAGAAGTTCGCACTTTGACGACCCCCTATAAGTGTTACAAAGACACTAGAATCGTTCGAAATGGATGAGTAACAAAGGAGATTGAGGAGGGGCAAAACAGGGAAAACGATACATTGGGACAAAATCGCTCGAAATGAGCGGAGAGAAGTTCGTACTTCGACCAACCCCTATTGTTAACCATCACATAAGTGTTACAATGACATGAGAAACGTTTGAAATGGATGAGTAACGGAGGAGATTAAGAGGCAAGAAAGAGTGAAAATCATGCCTTGGAACAAAATCGCTCGAAATGAGCGGAGAGAAGTTCGCACTTCGACCACCCCCTATTGTTACCCATCATATAAGTGTTACAAGCACACGAGAACCGTTCGAAATGGATGAGTAACGAAGGAGAAAGGGGAGGGGCAAATTAGGGAAAACGATGCCTTGGGACCAAATCGCTTGAAATGAGCGGACTTAAGTTCGCACTTCGACCACCCACTATTGTTACCCATCACAACAGTGTTAAGAGGACATGAGAACCGTTCGAAACGGATGAGTAAAGAAGGAGATTGGGGAGGGGCAAAATTGGAAAAATGATGCATTGGGTCAAAATCGGTCGAAATGAACGGAGAGAAGTTCGCACTTCGACCACCCCCTATTGTTACCCATCACATAAGTGTTAAAAGGACACCAGAACCATTCGAAATGGATGAGTAACAAACGAGAGTGGGGTGGGGCAAAAATAAGAAAAACGATGCCTTGGGTCAAAATCGATCGAAATGAGCAGACATAAGTTCGCACTTCGACCACCCACTATTGTTACCCATCACATAAGTGTTACAATGACACGATATCCGTTCTACACGAATGAGTATCGAAGAAGACTGGGGAGGGGCAAAACAGGGAAAACGATGCCTTGGGACAAAATCGCTCGAAATGAGCGGACATAAGTTCGCACTTCGACCACCCACTATTGTTAGCCATCACATAAATGTTATAAGGACCCGAAAACGTTCGAAATGGATGAGTAACAAAGGAGATTGAGGAGGGGCAAAACAGGGAAAACGATACCTTGGGACGAAATCGCTCGAAATGAGCGGAGAGAAGTTCGCACTTCGACCACCCCCTATTGTTAACCATCACATAAGTGTTACAATGACATGAGAAATGTTTGAAATGGATGAGTAACGGAGGAGATTAAGAGGCAAGAAAGAGTGAAAATCATGCCTTGGAACAAAATCGCTCGAAATGAGCGGAGAGAAGTTCGCACTTCGACCATCCCCTATTGTTACCCATCACATAAGTGTTACAAGGACACGAGAACCGTTCGAAATGGATGAGTAACAAAAGAGGATGAGGTTATATTTCTTAGTTTTGTTGTGAGTAGTCGTGGAATAGAAGTTGATAGGACAAAGGTGAAGGCTATAGAGGAATGGCCAACGCCTAAGTCATGTGCTGATGTTAGGTCTTTCCATGGTTTAGCTGGATTTTATCGTCGCTTTGTGCGTGATTTTTCATCTATTGTTGCACCATTGACTGAGTTGAGTAGGAAAGATAGGAAGTTTGAGTGGGGCAAGGCCCAAGAGCATGCTTTTAACTTGTTGAAATCAAAATTGTGTAATGCTCCTGTGTTGGTTTGGCCTGATTTTGATAAAATGTTTGAGATTGAGTGTGATGCCTCGAGCATAGGGATTGGTGCTGTTTTGATGCAGGAAAGGAAGCCAGTCGCTTATTTCAGTGAGAAGTTGAATGGCGCCGCCCTGAGATACTCCACATATGACAAGGAGTTGTATGCATTGAAGAGGTCTTTGGAGACTTGGCAGCACTACTTGAGGCCGAAGGAGTTTGTGATTCATACTGACCACGAATCACTGAAGCATCTGAAGGGTCAGCAGAGCTTAAACTCACGCCATGCTCGATGGGTGGAGTTTATAGAGTCAAGTTATTTCCCTATGTGATCAAGTAGAAGAAAGGAGAAGAGAATGTGGTTGCTGATGCTCTTTCCCGCAGGTACGCATTGATTTCTGTTATGCATGCGCAATGTTTAGGTCTTGAGCATATTAAGAGTTTTTATGTGAATGATCCTTTCTTTGGACCTATCTTTGCTTCACGTGATGGAAAATCTAGGGTTGTTGACTCGTACTATGTGTCTGAGGGTTTATTGTCTGAGGGTCTATGAGGGAGTTGTTTGTGTTAGAATCTCATGCGGGGGGTCTTATGGGTCATTTTGGTGTTGCGAAGACATTGAGTCTATTGCATGAACATTTTTATTGGCCTCGCATGAAGAGAGATGTCGAGAGAGTCTGTGCTAGATGTATTACTTGTAAAAAGACTAAATCTAGTTCTAATCCATTTGGTTTGTACACTCCACTACCTACACCCTCTGCACCTTGGATTGACATATCTATGGATTTTATTCTTGGTTTGCCTAGGTCTAAGTCTGGCAAAGATTCTGTGTTTGTAGTAGTCGATAGATTCTCAAAAATGTCTCATTTTATTGCTTGCAGAAAAACTGACGATGCTGTTCATATTGCTAATCTGTTCTTTCGTGAATTAGTTAGACTGCATGGCATGCCTAGGACTATTGTGTCTGATAGGGATTCTAAGTTTTTGGGACATTTTTGGCGTGTCTTATGGGGAAAGTTAGGTACTAAGCTGTTATTTTCTACTGCATGTCATCCTCAAACGGATGGTCAAACTGAAGTGGTTAATAGAACGCTAGGTACTTTACTTCGTGCTTTAGTTAAGAACAATCTTAAGTCATGGGAAGAGTACTTAGCATTCGCTGAATTTGCTTATAACAGAGTTGTGCATTCTTCTACACACATGTCTCCATTTGAGGTTGTTTATGGATTTAATCCGTTGACACCAACGGATCTTATTCCTTTGCCTACTGATCATCTTTCGAGTTTGCAAGGTTCTCGTAGGGCTGAACAGGTTCGAGAGATGCATGCTAAAGTGAAACAGAGGATCGAGCTTCAAGGTGTTAAGAACGCAACAAAGGCGAACGCCCACCGCAAGCAAGTATTGTTCAAACCTAGTGATAAGGTTTGGATACACTTCAGCCCGGGACGTTTTCCTAACTTGAGGAAGTCGAAGCTAATGCCTCGTGGCGATGGACCATTCTCCGTGGTCGAGCGAGTCAATGACAATGCATACCGCATTGATCTTCCAGGTGAGTATGTGCATGTTTGGTAATTAATCTAGTAATGTCTATATTAATAGTATCAAGGTAAATAGTAGAGAATAAACCTATATAGCTAATATATGTAAGTGTTTGGTAGCATTACTAAAATCTATGTACAATTATAACAAGTGTTTGGTAGCATACATTAAGCTCTATACTAACTTGTATAATTTCTAAAATAACCTTGTACTTTTTATTAAATTACAAATATATCTTTATTTTCTTTAATTATTGATTTATTTATATTTTTTGGGGGCTAAAATGGGCAATATAATTTTACTATGCAAATCCATATTACTTAAATGGGGGGTAGGGTGAGTTAAATATGAGTGAGGAAATAGTGTTTTAGTAGAGGGCTTTTGTTTAGCATAGGGCCTTATGTTTAACTAATATAGCCTACCAAACATTAGTCAAAGTCATACTATTATACAATAATAGGCTTTATATAGCCTATCAAACAAAGCCTATAAGTGTTCCTCCACTTTTAATGTGGCTGATTTGTCTCCGTTTCCTATAGATGATCGAGATGTTGAGGAGGACTTGAATTCGAGGATGAATTCTTTTCAGCAGGGGGGGAATGATGAGACGGAACCTAGCATTGAAGAGATGAATGGGGACTTGCAGCTCGGAGGAGCAGTGACGAGATCAAGAGCCAAGAAGCTGCAAGGATATTTGCAATGCTACATTCCGAAGAGATTGAAAGATGAAGGAACCGGATGTCATCATTTCAAATTGGTGAACTTCACAAGTGTAGAAGATGATACTTCACAAGTGTAGAAGATGATATTTCAGAGGCCCATTAAAAGAGGAATCAAAACTGAACTTATATTTATTTTATTTTAGGCCCAATTATCACAACATGTTTAGGTGATTAATTGGCCCGTTTTCTTAGGCCCATTACTTGGTATTTTCGGCCTTCTTAGATTAGTATTTATACTAATTTTCGTTCATTACTTAGACAAACTTGATTGAATGCAAAAACAGCTTTACGCTATTCTCTTGTCTCACACAAACAAATCGGTTCTTGGTTGAGTTTGATATTGGCGATCTCAAACTTGAATTCATCAACTCGTTCGTGATATCTCGTAGTATCCGGGTTAGTCGAGCCACGAAGATTGCTCCATAAACGCGTTTCGGATTCAAGTAGATCCGGGGTTCGTTTCGGGTAAGATTCACAATTCGTTTCCGTTTTAATTCTTCAATTCGTGTTCTTTTCGTTTTCCCAGCCATCCTTCATCGTTCCTATATCATCAATAACCATACCCGTCGTTCCCATAACCAACCCATCCCAGAAAACCCTTATATTAATTTCAGATCCGTTTTTGAAACCCTAACTCGTCCTGAAAATAACCACCGTGCCAAATCGAAAACTACTCGTGCGTTTTCGCTGAATTTTGGATATGTTTTTCATAACCCTAATCTGTAACTCGTGCTAAAAGTTGAGCTTAATCGGAATTGAATTGCTTAGGTTACGGTCGACGCCTACTCAGTGTATTTGTGGGTAGATTTCCAGAAATTATCATTCGATTTTCATACTTGTAATTTGGATTGAATCTTTCGTATCTGACGTTGTTCGTTCCTTAGCTTCCGCGTATATTGAGATTGCATCAGACCACCCCCTATTGTTACCCATCACATAATTGTGACAAGGACACGAGAATCATTCGAAATGGATGAGTAACAAACGAGATTGGGGTGGGGCAAAATAAGAAAAACGATGCCTTGGGTCAAAATCGATCGAAATGAGCGGATAGAAGTACGGACTTCGACCACACCCTATTGTTGTTGCCCATCACATACATGTTACAAGGACACGAGATATCATTCGAAACAGATGAGTAACGAAGGAGATAGGGGAGGGGCAAAATAGGTAAACGATGCCTTGGGACAAATTGCTCAAAATGAGTGCAAGAAGTTCGCACTTCGACCACCTCCTATTGTTACCCATCAAATAAGTGTTACAAGGACATGAAAATCATTCGAAATGGATGAGTAACGAAGGAGATTGAGGAGTGGCAAAACAGGGACAACGATGCCTTGGGATAAAATCGCTCGAAATGAACGGCGAGAAGTTCGCACTTCGACCACCCCATATTATTTCCCATCACTTAAGTGTTACGAGGACACCAAAACGGTTCGAAACGGATGAGTAATTAAGGAGATTGGAGAGGGGCAAAATAAGAAAAACAATGCTATGGGACAAAATTGCTCCAAATGAGCAGAGTGAAATTCGGACTTCGACCACAGCCCACTGTTACCCATCACATAAGTGTTACATGGACACCAGAACCGTTCAAAACCCATCAACGAAGCAGATTGGGGAGGGACAAAACAGGTAAACGATGCTTTGGGACAAAATTGCTCAAAATGAGTGTAAGAAGTTCGCACTTAGACCACCCCCTATTATTACAAAGATATGAGAATCATTTGACATGGATGAGTAACAAAGGAGATTGAGGAGTGGCAAAACAGGGACAACAATGTGTTGGGACAATATCGCTCGAAATGAACGGAGGAAAGTTCGCACTTTGAGCACCCCCTAATGTTGTAACATCACATAATTGTGGCAAGGACACGAGAATCATTCGAAATGGATGAGTAACGAATGAGATTAGGGTGGGGCAAAATAGGAAAAATGATGCCTTAGGTCAAAATCGATTGAAATGAGCGGATAGACGTACGGACTTCAACCACTGCCTATTGTTGCCCATCACATACGTGTTACAAGGACACGAGAAATCGTTCAAAATAGATGAGTAACGGAGGAGATAGGGGAGGGGATAAACAGGTAAACGATGCCTTGGGAAAAAATTGCTCAAAATGAGCGCAAGAAGTTCGCACTTTGACAACCTCCTATTGTTGCCCATCACATCAGTGTTACAAGGACAAGAGAAGCATTCGAAACGGATGAGTAACGAAGGAGATTGGGTAGTGGCAAAACAGGGACAACGATGCCTTGGGACAAAATCGCTCGAAATGAGCGGAGAGAAGTTCGTACTTTGACCACCCCCTATTGTTACCCATCACATAATTGTGACAAGGACACGAGAATCATTCGAAATGGATGAGTAACAAATGTGATTGGGGTGGGGCAAAATATGAAAAACGATGATGCCTTGGGTCAAAATTAATCGAAATGAGCGGATAGAAGAACGGACTTCGACCACACCCTATTGTTGCCCATCACATACGTGTCACAAGGACACGAGAAATCATTCGAAATAGATGAGTAACGAAGGAGATACGGGTGGGGCAAAATAGGTAAACGATGCCTTGGGACAAAATCGCTCAAAATGAGTGCAAGAAGTTCGCATTTAGACCACCCCCTATTGTTACCCATCAGATAAGTGTTACAAGGACAAGAGAAGCATTCGAAACGGATGAGTAACGAATGAGATTGGGCAGTGGCAAAACAGAGACAACAATGCCTTGGTACAAGATTGCTCGAAATGAACGGAGAGAAGTTCGCACTTCGACAACCCCCTATTGTTACCCATCACATAATTGTGACAAGGCCATGAGAATCATTTGAAATGGATGAGTAACAAACGAGATTGGGGTGGGGCAAAATAAGAAAAACGATGCCTTGGTCAAAATCGATCGAAATGAGCGGATAGAAGTACGGACTTCGACCAGACCCTATTGTTGTTGCCCATCATATACGTGTTACAAGGACACGAGCAATCGTTCGAAACGTATGAGTAACGAAGGAGATTGGGGAGGGACAAAACAGGTAAACGATGCCTTGGACAAAATCGCTCAAATGAGTGCTAGAAGTTCGCACTTAGACCACCCCCTATTGTTACCATCACATAAGTGTTACAAGGACATGAGAATCATTTGAAACGGAAGAGTAATGAAGGAGATTGGGGAGTGGCAAAACAGCGACAACGATGCCTTGGGACGAAATCGCTCGAAATGAGCGGAGAGTAGTAGTTCGCACTTCGACCACCCCGTATTATTACCCATCACATAAGTGTTACAAGGACACGAGAACCGTTCGAAACGGATGAGTAACGAAGGAGATTGGGGAGGGGCAAAATAGGAAAAATAATGCTATGGGACAAAATCACTACAAATGAGCGGAGAGAAATTCGGACTTCGACCACCACCCATTGTTACCCATCACATAAGTGTTACAAGGACACTAGAACCATTCGAAACGCATGAGTAACGCAGGAGATTGGGGATAAAATCGCTCAAAATGAGAGCAAAAAGTTCACACTTAGACCCCCCCCCCCTATTGTTACAAAGATATGAGAATTATTCGAAACGGATGAGTAACGAAGGAGATTGAGGAGTGGCAAAATAGGGACAACAATGCCTTGGGGCAAAATCGCTCGAAATGAACGGAGATAAGTTCGCACTTTGACAACCTCCTATTGTTACCCATCACATAATTTTGACAAGGACACGATAATCATTCGAAATGGATGAGTAACAAACGAGATTGGGGTGGGGCAAAATAAGAAAAACAATGCCCTGGGTCAAAATCAATCGAAATGAGCGGATAGAAGTACGGACTTCGACCACACCCTATTGTTGCCCATCACATACGTCTTACAAGGACACAAGAAATCGTTCGAAACGGATGAGTAACGAAGGAGATTGGGGAGGGGCAAAATAGGGAAACGGTGCCTTGGGACAAAATTGCTCAAAATGAGGGCAAGAAGTTCGCACTTCGACCACCTCCTATCGTTACCCATCAAATAAGTGTTACAAGGATATGAAAATCATTCGACACGGATGAGTAACGTAGGAGAATGAGGAGTGGCAAAACAGGGACAACAATGCCTTGGGACAAAATCGCTCGAAATGAATGGAGAGAAGTTCGCACTTCGACCACCCCCTATTGTTACCCATCACATAATTATGACAAGGACACGAGAATCATTCGAAATGGATGAGTAACAAACGAGATTGGGGTGGGGCAAAAATAAGAAAAACGATGCCTTGGGTCAAAATCGATCGAAACGAACGGATAGAAGTACGGACTTCGACCACACCCTATTGTTGCCCATCACATACGTCTTACAAGGACACAAGAAATCGTTCGAAACGGATGAGTAACGAAGGAGATTGGGGAGGGGCAAAATAGGGAAACGGTGCCTTGGGACAAAATTGCTGAAAATGAGCGCAGGAAGTTCGCACTTCGACCACCTCCTATTGTTACCCATCAAATAAGTGTTACAAGGACATGAAAATCATTCGAAACGGATGAGTAACGAAGGAGATTGAGGAGTGGCAAAACAGGGACAACAATGCCTGGGGACAAAATCGCTCGAAATGAATGGAGAGAAGTTCGCACTTCGACCACCCCCTATTGTTACCCATCACATAATTATGACAAGGAAACGAGAATCATTCGAAATGGATGAGTAAAAAACGAGATTGGGGTGGGGCAAAAATAAGAAAAACGATGCCTTGGGTCAAAATCGAATGAAACGAACGGATAGAAGTACGGACTTCGACCACACCCTATTGTTGCCCATCACATACGTGTTACAAGGACACGAGAAATCGTTCGAAACAGATGAGTAACGAGGGAGATTGGGGAGGGGCAAAATAGGTAAACGATGCCTAGGGACAAAATCGCTCAAAATGAGTGCAAGAAGTTCGCACTTAGACCACCCCCTATTGTTACCCATCACTTATGTTACAAGGACATGAGAATCATTTGAAACGGAAGAGTAACGAATGTGATTGGGGAGTGGCAAAACAGGGACAACGATGTCTTGGGACAAAATCGCTCGAAATGAGCGGAGAGTAGTAGTTCGCACTTCGACCACACCCTATTGTTGCCCATCACATAAGTGTTACAAGGACACGAGAACCGTTCGAAACGGATGAGTAACGAAGGAGATTGGGGAGGGGCAAAATAGGGAAACGGTGCCTTGGGACAAAATTGCTCAAAATGAGGGCAAGAAGTTCGCACTTCGACCACCTCCTATCGTTACCCATCAAATAAGTGTTACAAGGACATGAAAATCATTCGAAACGGATGAGTAACGAAGGAGATTGAGGAGTGGCAAAACAAGGACAACAATGCCTTGGGACAAAATCGCTCGAAATGAATGGAGAGAAGTTCGTACTTCGACCACCCCCTATTGTTACCCATCACATAATTATGACAAGGACACGAGAATCATTCGAAATAGATGAGTAAAAAACGAGATTGGGGTGGGGCAAAAATAAGTAAAACGATGCCTTGGGTCAAAATCGATCGAAACAAACGGATAGAAGTACGGACTTCGACCACACCCTATTGTTGCCCATCACATACGTGTTACAAGGACACGAGAAATCGTTCGAAACAGATGAGTAACGAGGGAGATTGGGGAGGGGCAAAATGTGTCCTTGTAACACTTATGTGATGGGTAATAATAGGGGGTGGTCGAAGTGCGAACTACTACTCTCCGCTCATTTCGAGCGATTTTGTCCCAAGACATCGTTGTCCCTGTTTTGCCACTCCCCAATCACATTCGTTACTCTTCCGTTTCAAATGATTCTCATGTCCTTGTAACATAAGTGATGGGTAACAATAGGGGGTGGTCAAAGTGTGAACTTCTTGCACTCATTTTGAGGGATTTTGTCCCTAGGGTATCGTTTACCGAGAACCGTTCGAAACGGATGAGTAACGAAGGAGATTGGGGAGGGGCAAAATAGGGAAACGGTGCCTTGGGACAAAATTGCTCAAAATGAGGGCAAGAAGATCGCACTTCGACCACCTCCTATTGTTACCCTTCAAATAAGTGTTACAACGACATGAAAATCATTCGAAACGGATGAGTAACGAAGGAGATTGAGGAGTGGCAAAATAGGGACAACAATGCCTTGGGGCAAAATCGCTCGAAATGAACGGAGATAAGTTCGCACTTTGACAACCTCCTATTGTTACCCATCACATAATTTTGACAAGGACACGAGAATCATTCGAAATGGATGAGTAACAAACGAGATTGGGGTGGGGCAAAATAAGAAAAACAATGCCCTGGGTCAAAATCAATCGAAATGAGCGGATAGAAGTACGGACTTCGACCACACCCTATTGTTGCCCATCACATACGTCTTACAAGGACACAAGAAATCGTTCGAAACGGATGAGTAACGAAGGAGATTGGGGAGGGGCAAAATAGGGAAACGGTGCCTTGGGACAAAATTGCTCAAAATGAGGGCAAGAAGTTCGCACTTCGACCACCTCCTATCGTTACCCATCAAATAAGTGTTACAAGGATATGAAAATCATTCGACACGGATGAGTAACGTAGGAGAATGAGGAGTGGCAAAACAGGGACAACAATGCCTTGGGACAAAATCGCTCGAAATGAATGGAGAGAAGTTCGCACTTCGACCACCCCCTATTGTTACCCATCACATAATTATGACAAGGACACGAGAATCATTCGAAATGGATGAGTAACAAACGAGATTGGGGTGGGGCAAAAATAAGAAAAACGATGCCTTGGGTCAAAATCGATCGAAACGAACGGATAGAAGTACGGACTTCGACCACACCCTATTGTTGCCCATCACATACGTCTTACAAGGACACAAGAAATCGTTCGAAACGGATGAGTAACGAAGGAGATTGGGGAGGGGCAAAATAGGGAAACGGTGCCTTGGGACAAAATTGCTGAAAATGAGCGCAAGAAGTTCGCACTTCGACCACCTCCTATTGTTACCCATCAAATAAGTGTTACAAGGACATGAAAATCATTCGAAACAGATGAGTAACGAAGGAGATTGAGGAGTGGCAAAACAGGGACAACAATGCCTGGGGACAAAATCGCTCGAAATGAATGGAGAGAAGTTCGCACTTCGACCACCCCCTATTGTTACCCATCACATAATTATGACAAGGAAACGAGAATCATTCGAAATGGATGAGTAAAAAACGAGATTGGGGTGGGGCAAAAATAAGAAAAACGATGCCTTGGGTCAAAATCGAATGAAACGAACGGATAGAAGTACGGACTTCGACCACACCCTATTGTTGCCCATCACATACGTGTTACAAGGACACGAGAAATCGTTCGAAACAGATGAGTAACGAGGGAGATTGGGGAGGGGCAAAATAGGTAAACGATGCCTAGGGACAAAATCGCTCAAAATGAGTGCAAGAAGTTCGCACTTAGACCACCCCCTATTGTTACCCATCACTTATGTTACAAGGACATGAGAATCATTTGAAACGGAAGAGTAACGAATGTGATTGGGGAGTGGCAAAACAGGGACAACGATGTCTCGGGACAAAATCGCTCGAAATGAGCGGAGAGTAGTAGTTCGCACTTCGACCACACCCTATTGTTTCCCATCACATAAGTGTTACAAGGACACGAGAACCGTTCGAAACGGATGAGTAACGAAGGAGATTGGGGAGGGGCAAAATAGGGAAACGGTGCCTTGGGACAAAATTGCTCAAAATGAGGGCAAGAAGTTCGCACTTCGACCACCTCCTATCGTTACCCATCAAATAAGTGTTACAAGGACATGAAAATCATTCGAAACGGATGAGTAACGAAGGAGATTGAGGAGTGGCAAAACAAGGACAACAATGCCTTGGGACAAAATCGCTCGAAATGAATGGAGAGAAGTTCGTACTTCGACCACCCCCTATTGTTACCCATCACATAATTATGACAAGGACACGAGAATCATTCGAAATAGATGAGTAAAAAACGAGATTGGGGTGGGGCAAAAATAAGTAAAACGATGCCTTGGGTCAAAATCGATCGAAACAAACGGATAGAAGTACGGACTTCGACCACACCCTATTGTTGCCCATCACATACGTGTTACAAGGACACGAGAAATCGTTCGAAACAGATGAGTAACGAGGGAGATTGGGGAGGGGCAAAATGTGTCCTTGTAACACTTATGTGATGGGTAATAATAGGGGGTGGTCGAAGTGCGAACTACTACTCTCCGCTCATTTCGAGCGATTTTGTCCCAAGACATCGTTGTCCCTGTTTTGCCACTCCCCAATCACATTCGTTACTCTTCCGTTTCAAATGATTCTCATGTCCTTGTAACATAAGTGATGGGTAACAATAGGGGGTGGTCAAAGTGTGAACTTCTTGCACTCATTTTGAGGGATTTTGTCCCTAGGGTATCGTTTACCGAGAACCGTTCGAAACGGATGAGTAACGAAGGAGATTGGGGAGGGGCAAAATAGGGAAACGGTGCCTTGGGACAAAATTGCTCAAAATGAGGGCAAGAAGATCGCACTTCGACCACCTCCTATTGTTACCCTTCAAATAAGTGTTACAACGACATGAAAATCATTCGAAACGGATGAGTAACGAAGGAGATTGAGGAGTGGCAAAATAGGGACAACAATGCCTTGGGGCAAAATCGCTCGAAATGAACGGAGATAAGTTCGCACTTTGACAACCTCCTATTGTTACCCATCACATAATTTTGACAAGGACACGAGAATCATTCGAAATGGATGAGTAACAAACGAGATTGGGGTGGGGCAAAATAAGAAAAACAATGCCCTGGGTCAAAATCAATCGAAATGAGCGGATAGAAGTACGGACTTCGACCACACCCTATTGTTGCCCATCACATACGTCTTACAAGGACACAAGAAATCGTTCGAAACGGATGAGTAACGAAGGAGATTGGGGAGGGGCAAAATAGGGAAACGGTGCCTTGGGACAAAATTGCTCAAAATGAGGGCAAGAAGTTCGCACTTCGACCACCTCCTATCGTTACCCATCAAATAAGTGTTACAAGGATATGAAAATCATTCGACACGGATGAGTAACGTAGGAGAATGAGGAGTGGCAAAACAGGGACAACAATGCCTTGGGACAAAATCGCTCGAAATGAATGGAGAGAAGTTCGCACTTCGACCACCCCCTATTGTTACCCATCACATAATTATGACAAGGACACGAGAATCATTCGAAATGGATGAGTAACAAACGAGATTGGGGTGGGGCAAAAATAAGAAAAACGATGCCTTGGGTCAAAATCGATCGAAACGAACGGATAGAAGTACGGACTTCGACCACACCCTATTGTTGCCCATCACATACGTCTTACAAGGACACAAGAAATCGTTCGAAACGGATGAGTAACGAAGGAGATTGGGGAGGGGCAAAATAGGGAAACGGTGCCTTGGGACAAAATTGCTGAAAATGAGCGCAAGAAGTTCGCACTTCGACCACCTCCTATTGTTACCCATCAAATAAGTGTTACAAGGACATGAAAATCATTCGAAACAGATGAGTAACGAAGGAGATTGAGGAGTGGCAAAACAGGGACAACAATGCCTGGGGACAAAATCGCTCGAAATGAATGGAGAGAAGTTCGCACTTCGACCACCCCCTATTGTTACCCATCACATAATTATGACAAGGAAACGAGAATCATTCGAAATGGATGAGTAAAAAACGAGATTGGGGTGGGGCAAAAATAAGAAAAACGATGCCTTGGGTCAAAATCGAATGAAACGAACGGATAGAAGTACGGACTTCGACCACACCCTATTGTTGCCCATCACATACGTGTTACAAGGACACGAGAAATCGTTCGAAACAGATGAGTAACGAGGGAGATTGGGGAGGGGCAAAATAGGTAAACGATGCCTAGGGACAAAATCGCTCAAAATGAGTGCAAGAAGTTCGCACTTAGACCACCCCCTATTGTTACCCATCACTTATGTTACAAGGACATGAGAATCATTTGAAACGGAAGAGTAACGAATGTGATTGGGGAGTGGCAAAACAGGGACAACGATGTCTTGGGACAAAATCGCTCGAAATGAGCGGAGAGTAGTAGTTCGCACTTCGACCACACCCTATTGTTGCCCATCACATAAGTGTTACAAGGACACGAGAACCGTTCGAAACGGATGAGTAACGAAGGAGATTGGGGAGGGGCAAAATAGGGAAACGGTGCCTTGGGACAAAATTGCTCAAAATGAGGGCAAGAAGTTCGCACTTCGACCACCTCCTATCGTTACCCATCAAATAAGTGTTACAAGGACATGAAAATCATTCGAAACGGATGAGTAACGAAGGAGATTGAGGAGTGGCAAAACAAGGACAACAATGCCTTGGGACAAAATCGCTCGAAATGAATGGAGAGAAGTTCGTACTTCGACCACCCCCTATTGTTACCCATCACATAATTATGACAAGGACACGAGAATCATTCGAAATAGATGAGTAAAAAACGAGATTGGGGTGGGGCAAAAATAAGTAAAACGATGCCTTGGGTCAAAATCGATCGAAACAAACGGATAGAAGTACGGACTTCGACCACACCCTATTGTTGCCCATCACATACGTGTTACAAGGACACGAGAAATCGTTCGAAACAGATGAGTAACGAGGGAGATTGGGGAGGGGCAAAATGTGTCCTTGTAACACTTATGTGATGGGTAATAATAGGGGGTGGTCGAAGTGCGAACTACTACTCTCCGCTCATTTCGAGCGATTTTGTCCCAAGACATCGTTGTCCCTGTTTTGCCACTCCCCAATCACATTCGTTACTCTTCCGTTTCAAATGATTCTCATGTCCTTGTAACATAAGTGATGGGTAACAATAGGGGGTGGTCAAAGTGTGAACTTCTTGCACTCATTTTGAGGGATTTTGTCCCTAGGGTATCGTTTACCGAGAACCGTTCGAAACGGATGAGTAACGAAGGAGATTGGGGAGGGGCAAAATAGGGAAACGGTGCCTTGGGACAAAATTGCTCAAAATGAGGGCAAGAAGATCGCACTTCGACCACCTCCTATTGTTACCCTTCAAATAAGTGTTACAACGACATGAAAATCATTCGAAACGGATGAGTAACGAAGGAGATTGAGGAGTGGCAAAATAGGGACAACAATGCCTTGGGGCAAAATCGCTCGAAATGAACGGAGATAAGTTCGCACTTTGACAACCTCCTATTGTTACCCATCACATAATTTTGACAAGGACACGAGAATCATTCGAAATGGATGAGTAACAAACGAGATTGGGGTGGGGCAAAATAAGAAAAACAATGCCCTGGGTCAAAATCAATCGAAATGAGCGGATAGAAGTACGGACTTCGACCACACCCTATTGTTGCCCATCACATACGTCTTACAAGGACACAAGAAATCGTTCGAAACGGATGAGTAACGAAGGAGATTGGGGAGGGGCAAAATAGGGAAACGGTGCCTTGGGACAAAATTGCTCAAAATGAGGGCAAGAAGTTCGCACTTCGACCACCTCCTATCGTTACCCATCAAATAAGTGTTACAAGGATATGAAAATCATTCGACACGGATGAGTAACGTAGGAGAATGAGGAGTGGCAAAACAGGGACAACAATGCCTTGGGACAAAATCGCTCGAAATGAATGGAGAGAAGTTCGCACTTCGACCACCCCCTATTGTTACCCATCACATAATTATGACAAGGACACGAGAATCATTCGAAATGGATGAGTAACAAACGAGATTGGGGTGGGGCAAAAATAAGAAAAACGATGCCTTGGGTCAAAATCGATCGAAACGAACGGATAGAAGTACGGACTTCGACCACACCCTATTGTTGCCCATCACATACGTCTTACAAGGACACAAGAAATCGTTCGAAACGGATGAGTAACGAAGGAGATTGGGGAGGGGCAAAATAGGGAAACGGTGCCTTGGGACAAAATTGCTGAAAATGAGCGCAAGAAGTTCGCACTTCGACCACCTCCTATTGTTACCCATCAAATAAGTGTTACAAGGACATGAAAATCATTCGAAACAGATGAGTAACGAAGGAGATTGAGGAGTGGCAAAACAGGGACAACAATGCCTGGGGACAAAATCGCTCGAAATGAATGGAGAGAAGTTCGCACTTCGACCACCCCCTATTGTTACCCATCACATAATTATGACAAGGAAACGAGAATCATTCGAAATGGATGAGTAAAAAACGAGATTGGGGTGGGGCAAAAATAAGAAAAACGATGCCTTGGGTCAAAATCGAATGAAACGAACGGATAGAAGTACGGACTTCGACCACACCCTATTGTTGCCCATCACATACGTGTTACAAGGACACGAGAAAT
Source organism: Mentha longifolia (assembly GCA_001642375.2). Taxonomy (NCBI): domain Eukaryota; kingdom Viridiplantae; phylum Streptophyta; class Magnoliopsida; order Lamiales; family Lamiaceae; genus Mentha; species Mentha longifolia. The sequence continues at coordinate 25,454,027 of CM038117.1, read as the reverse complement.
CGTTCGAAACAGATGAGTAACGAGGGAGATTGGGGAGGGGCAAAATAGGTAAACGATGCCTAGGGACAAAATCGCTCAAAATGAGTGCAAGAAGTTCGCACTTAGACCACCCCCTATTGTTACCCATCACTTATGTTACAAGGACATGAGAATCATTTGAAACGGAAGAGTAACGAATGTGATTGGGGAGTGGCAAAACAGGGACAACGATGTCTTGGGACAAAATCGCTCGAAATGAGCGGAGAGTAGTAGTTCGCACTTCGACCACCCCCTATTATTACCCATCACATAAGTGTTACAAGGACACGAGAACCGTTCGAAACGGATGAGTAACGAAGGAGATTGGGGAGGGGCAAAATAGGGAAACGGTGCCTTGGGACAAAATTGCTCAAAATGAGGGCAAGAAGTTCGCACTTCGACCACCTCCTATCGTTACCCATCAAATAAGTGTTACAAGGATATGAAAATCATTCGACACGGATGAGTAACGTAGGAGAATGAGGAGTGGCAAAACAGGGACAACAATGCCTTGGGACAAAATCGCTCGAAATGAATGGAGAGAAGTTCGCACTTCGACCACCCCCTATTGTTACCCATCACATAATTATGACAAGGACACGAGAATCATTCGAAATGGATGAGTAACAAACGAGATTGGGGTGGGGCAAAAATAAGAAAAACGATGCCTTGGGTCAAAATCGATCGAAACGAACGGATAGAAGTACAGACTTCGACCACACCCTATTGTTGCCCATCACATACGTCTTACAAGGACACAAGAAATCGTTCGAAAAGGATGAGTAACGAAGGAGATTGGGGAGGGGCAAAATAGGGTAACGGTGCCTTGGGACAAAATTGCTCAAAATGAGGGCAAGAAGTTCGCACTTCGACCACCTCCTATGGTTACCCATCAAATAAGTGTTACAAGGATATGAAAATCATTCGACACGGATGAGTAACGTAGGAGAATGAGGAGTGGCAAAACAGGGACAACAATGCCTTGGGACAAAATCGCTCGAAATGAATGGAGAGAAGTTCGCACTTCGACCACCCCCTATTGTTACCCATCACATAATTATGACAAGGACACGAGAATCATTCGAAATGGATGAGTAACAAACGAGATTGGGGTGGGGCAAAAATAAGAAAAACGATGCCTTGGGTCAAAATCGATCGAAACGAACGGATAGAAGTACGGACTTCGACCACACCCTATTGTTGCCCATCACATACGTCTTACAAGGACACAAGAAACCGTTCGAAACGGATGAGTAACGAAGGAGATTGGGGAGGGGCAAAATAGGGAAACGGTGCCTTGGGACAAAATTGCTCAAAATGAGGGCAAGAAGTTCGCACTTCGACCACCTCCTATCGTTACCCATCAAATAAGTGTTACAAGGATATGAAAATCATTCGACACGGATGAGTAACGTAGGAGAATGAGGAGTGGCAAAACAGGGACAACAATGCCTTGGGAAAAAATCGCTCGAAATGATTGGAGAGAAGTTCGCACTTCGACCACCCCCTATTGTTACCCATCACATAATTATGACAAGGACACGAGAATCATTCGAAATGGATGAGTAACAAACGAGATTGGGGTGGGGCAAAAATAAGAAAAACGATGCCTTGGGTCAAATCCGATCGAAACGAACGGATAGAAGTACGGACTTCGACCACACCCCATTGTTGCCCATCACATACGTGTTACAAGGACACGAGAAATTGTTCGAAACAGATGAGTAACGAGGGAGATTGGGGAGGGGCAAAATAGGTAAACGATGCCTAGGGACAAAATCGCTCAAAATGAGTGCAAGAAGTTCGCACTTAGACCACCACCTACTGTTACCCATCACATAAGTGTTAAAAGGACATGAGAATCATTTGAAACGGAAGAGTAACAAAGGAGATTGGGGAGTGGCAAAACAGGGACAACTATGCCTTGGGACAAAATCGCTCGAAATGAGCGGAGAGTAGTAGTTCGCAATTCGACCACCCCCTATTATTACCCATCACATAAGTGTTTCAAGGACACAAGAACCGTTCGAAACGGATGAGTAACGAAGGAGATTGGGGAGGGGCAAAATAGGGAAACGGTGCCTTGGGACAAAATTGCTCAAAATGAGCGCAAGAAGTTCGCACTTCGACCACCTCCTATTGTTACCCTTCAAATAAGTGTTACAAGGACATGAAAATCATTCGAAACGGATGAGTAACGAAGGAGATTGAGGAGTGGCAAAATAGGGACAACAATGCCTTGGGACAAAATCGCTCGAAATGAACGGAGATAAGTTCGCAGTTCGACCACCCCCTATTGTTACCCATCATATAATTGTGACAAGGACACGATAATCATTCGAAATGGATGAGTAACAAATGAGATTGGGGTGGGCCAAAATAAGAAAAACGAAGCCTTGGGTCAAAATCGATCGAAATTAGCGGATAGAAGTACGGACTTCGACCACACCCTATTGTGACCCATCACATAAGTGTTACAAGGACAAAAGAACCGTTCGAAACGGATGAGTAACGAAGTAGATTGGGGAGGCGCAAAGTAGGGAAACGGTGCCTTGGGACAAAATTGCTGAAAATGAGCGCAAGAAGTTCGCACTTCGACCACCTCCTATTGTTACCCATCAAATAAGTGTTACAAGGACATGAAAATCATTCGAAACGGGTGAGTAACGAAGGAGATTGAGGAGTGGCAAAACAAGAACAACAATGCCTTGGGACAAAATCGCTCGAAATGAATGGAGAGAAGTTCGCACTTCGACCACCCCCTATTGTTACCCATCACATATTTATGACAAGGATACGAGAATCATTCAAATGGATGAGTAACAAACGAGATTGGGGTGGGGCAAAAATAAGAAAAACGAAGCCTTGGGTTAAAATCGATCGAAATGAACGGATGGAAGTACGGACTTCGACCACACCCTATTGTTGCCCATCACTTACGTGTTACAAGGACACGAGAAATCATTCGAAATAGATGAGTAACGAAGGAGATACGGGTGGGGCAAAATAGGTAAACGATGCCTTGGGACAAAATCGCTCAAAATGAGTGCAAGAAGTTCGCATTTAGACCACCCCCTATTGTTAGCCATCAGATAAGTGTTACAAGGACAAGAGAAGCATTCGAAACGGATGAGTAACGAATGAGATTGGGCAGTGGCAAAACAGAGACAACAATGCCTTGGTACAAGATTGCTCGAAAAGAACGGAGAGAAGTTCGCACTTCGACAACCCCCTATTGTTACCCATCACATAATTGTGACAAGGCCATGAGAATCATTTGAAATGGATGAGTAACAAACGAGATTGGGGTGGGGCAAAATAAGAAAAACGATGCCTTGGTCAAAATCGATCGAAATGAGCGGATAGAAGTACGGACTTCGACCGGACCCTATTGTTGTTGCCCATCATATACGTAATACAAGGACACGAACAATCGTTCGAAACGTATGAGTAACGAAGGAGATTGGGGAGGGACAAAACTGGTAAACGATGCCTTGGACAAAATCGCTCAAATGAGTGCTAGAAGTTCGCACTTAGACCACCCCCTATTGTTACCATCACATAAGTGTTACAAGGACATGAGAATCATTTGAAACGGAAGAGTAATGAAGGAGATTGGGGAGTGGCAAAACAGCGACAACGATGGCTTGGGACGAAATCGCTCGAAATGAGCGGAGAGTAGTAGTTCGCACTTCGACCACCCCGTATTATTACCCATCACATAAGTGTTACAAGGACACGAGAACCGTTCGAAACGGATGAGTAACGAAGGAGATTGGGGAGGGGCAAAATAGGAAAAATAATGCTATGGGACAAAATCACTACAAATGAGCGGAGAGAAATTCGGACTTCGACCACCACCCATTGTTACCCATCACATAAGTGTTACAAGGACACTAGAACCATTCGAAACGCATGAGTAACGCAGGAGATTGGGGAGGGACAAAACAGGTAAATGATGCCTTGGGATAAAATCGCTCAAAATGAGAGCAAAAAGTTCACACTTAGACCCCCCCCCCTATTGTTACAAAGATATGAGAATTATTTGAAATGGATGAGTAACGAAGGAGATTGAGGAATGGCAAAACAGGGACAACAATGCGTTGGGACAAAATCGCTCGAAATGAACGGAGGGAAGTTCGCACTTTGAGCACCCCCTAATGTTACCCATCACATAATTGTGGCAAGGACACGAGAATCATTCGAAATGGATGAGTAACGAACGAGATTCGGGTGGGGCAAAATAGGAAAAACGATGCCTTGGGTCAAAATCGATCGAAATGAGCGGATAGAAGTACGGATTTCGACCACACCCTATTGTTACCCATCACATAAGTGTTACAAGGACAAAAGAACCGTTCGAAATGGATGAGTAACGAAGGAGATTGGGGAGGGACAAAATAGGGAAACGGTGCCTTGGGACAAAATTGCTGAAAATGAGCGCAAGAAGTTCGCACTTCGACCACCTCCTATTGTTACCCATCAAATGAGTGTTACAAGGACATGAAAATCATTCGAAACGGATGAGTAACGAAGGAGATTGAGGAGTGGCAAAACCGGGACAACAATGCCTTGGGACAAAATCGCTCGAAATGAATGGAGAGAAGTTCGCACTTCGACCACCCCCTATTGTTACCCATCACATAATTATGACAAGGAAACGAGAATCATTCGAAATGGATGAGTAACAAACGAGATTGGGGTGGGGCAAAAATAAGTAAAACGATGCCTTGGGTCAAAATCGATCGAAACGAACGGATAGAAGTACGGACTTCGACCACACCCTTTTGTTGCCCATCACATACGTGTTACAAGGACACGAGAAATCGTTCGAAACAGATGAGTAACGAGGGAGATTGGGGAGGGGCAAAATAGGTAAACGATGCCTAGGGACAAAATCGCTCAAAATGAGTGCAAGAAGTTCGCACTTAGACCACCCCCTATTGTTACCCATCACTTATGTTACAAGGACATGAGAATCATTTGAAACGGAAGAGTAACGAATGTGATTGGGGAGTGGCAAAACAGGGACAACGATGTCTTGGGACAAAATCGCACGAAATGAGCGGAGAGTAGTAGTTCGCACTTCGACCACCCCCTATTATTACCCATCACATAAGTGTTACAAGGACACGAGAACCGTTCGAAACGGATGAGTAACGAAGGAGATTGGGGAGGGGCAAAATAGGGAAACGGGGCCTTGGGACAAAATTGCTCAAAATGAGGGCAAGAAGTTCGCACTTCGACCACCTCCTATCGTTACCCATCAAATAAGTGTTACAAGGACATGAAAATCATTCGAAACGGATGAGTAACGAAGGAGATTGAGGAGTGGCAAAACAGGGACAACAATGCCTTGGGACAAAATCGCTCGAAATGAATGGAGAGAAGTTCGTACTTCGACCACCCCCTATTGTTACCCATCACATAATTATGACAAGGACACGAGAATCATTCGAAATAGATGAGTAAAAAACGAGATTGGGGTGGGGCAAAAATAAGAAAAACGATGCCTTGGGTCAAAATCGATCGAAACGAACGGATAGAAGTACGGACTTCGACCACACCCTATTGTTGCCCATCACATACGTGTTATAAGGACACGAGAAATCGTTCGAAACAGATGAGTAACGAGGGAGATTGGGGAGGGGCAAAATGTGTCCTTGTAACACTTATGTGATGGGTAATAATAGGGGGTGGTCGAAGTGCGAACTACTACTCTCCGCTCATTTCGAGCGATTTTGTCCCAAGACATCGTTGTCCCTGTTTTGCCACTCCCCAATCACATTCGTTACTCTTCCGTTTCAAATGATTCTCATGTCCTTGTAACATAAGTGATGGGTAACAATAGGGGGTGGTCTAAGTGTGAACTTCTTGCACTCATTTTGAGGGATTTTGTCCCTAGGTATCGTTTACCGAGAACCGTTCGAAACGGATGAGTAACGAAGGAGATTGGGGAGGGGCAAAATAGGGAAACGGTGCCTTGGGACAAAATTGCTCAAAATGAGGGCAAGAAGATCGCACTTCGACCACCTCCTATTGTTACCCTTCAAATAAGTGTTACAACGACATGAAAATCATTCGAAACGGATGAGTAACGAAGGAGATTGAGGAGTGGCAAAATAGGGACAACAATGCCTTGGGGCAAAATCGCTCGAAATGAACGGAGATAAGTTCGCACTTTGACAACCTCCTATTGTTACCCATCACATAATTTTGACAAGGACACGAGAATCATTCGAAATGGATGAGTAACAAACGAGATTGGGGTGGGGCAAAATAAGAAAAACAATGCCCTGGGTCAAAATCAATCGAAATGAGCGGATAGAAGTACGGACTTCGACCACACCCTATTGTTGCCCATCACATACGTCTTACAAGGACACAAGAAATCGTTCGAAACGGATGAGTAACGAAGGAGATTGGGGAGGGGCAAAATAGGGAAACGGTGCCTTGGGACAAAATTGCTCAAAATGAGGGCAAGAAGTTCGCACTTCGACCACCTCCTATGGTTACCCATCAAATAAGTGTTACAAGGATATGAAAATCATTCGACACGGATGAGTAACGTAGGAGAATGAGGAGTGGCAAAACAGGGACAACAAAGCCTTGGGACAAAATCGCTCGAAATGAATGGAGAGAAGTTCGCACTTCGACCACCCCCTATTGTTACCCATCACATAATTATGACAAGGACACGAGAATCATTCGAAATGGATGAGTAACAAACGAGATTGGGGTGGGGCAAAAATAAGAAAAACGATGCCTTGGGTCAAATCCGATCGAAACGAACGGATAGAAGTACGGACTTCGACCACACCCCATTGTTGCCCATCACATACGTGTTACAAGGACACGAGAAATTGTTCGAAACAGATGAGTAACGAGGGAGATTGGGGAGGGGCAAAATGTGTCCTTGTAACACTTATGTGATGGGTAATAATAGGGGGTGGTCGAAGTGCGAACTACTACTCTCCGCTCATTTCGAGCGATTTTGTCCCAAGACATCGTTGTCCCTGTTTTGCCACTCCCCAATCACATTCGTTACTCTTCCGTTTCAAAAGATTCTCATGTCCTTGTAACATAAGTGATGGGTAACAATAGGGGGTGGTCTAAGTGTGAACTTCTTGCACTCATTTTGAGCGATTTTGTCCCTAGGTATCGTTTACCGAGAACCGTTCGAAACGGATGAGTAACGAAGGAGATTAGGGAGGGGCAAAATAGGGAAACGGTGCCTTGGGACAAAATTGCTCAAAATGAGGGCAAGAAGATCGCACTTCGACCACCTCCTAGTGTTACCCTTCAAATAAGTGTTACAACGACATGAAAATCATTCGAAACGGATGAGTAACGAAGAAGATTGAGGAGTGGCAAAATAGGGACAACAATGCCTTGGGGCAAAATCGCTCGAAATGAACGGAGATAAGTTCGCACTTTGACAACCTCCTATTGTTACCCATCACATAATTTTGACAAGGACACGAGAATCATTCGAAATGGATGAGTAACAAATGAGATTGGGGTGGGGAAAAATAAGAAAAACAATGCCCTGGGTCAAAATCAATCGAAATGAGCGGATAGAAGTACGGACTTCGACCACACCCTATTGTTGCCCATCACATACGTCTTACAAGGACACAAGAAATCGTTCGAAACGGATGAGTAACGAAGGAGATTGGGGAGGGGCAAAATAGGGAAACGGTGCCTTGGGACAAAATTGCTCAAAATGAGGGCAAGAAGTTCGCACTTCGACCACCTCCTATCGTTACCCATCAAATAAGTGTTACAAGGATATGAAAATCATTCGACACGGATGAGTAACGTAGGAGAATGAGGAGTGGCAAAACAGGGACAACAATGCCTTGGGACAAAATCGCTCGAAATGAATGGAGAGAAGTTCGCACTTCGACCACCCCCTATTGTTACCCATCACATAATTATGACAAGGACACGAGAATCATTCGAAATGGATGAGTAACAAACGAGATTGGGGTGGGGCAAAAATAAGAAAAACGATGCCTTGGGTCAAAATTGATCGAAACGAACGGATAGAAGTACGGACTTCGACCACACCCTATTGTTGCCCATCACATACGTCTTACAAGGACACAAGAAATCGTTCGAAACGGATGAGTAACGAAGGAGATTGGGGAGGGGCAAAATAGGGAAACGGTGCCTTGGGACAAAATTGCTCAAAATGAGGGCAAGAAGTTCGCACTTCGACCACCTCCTATGGTTACCCATCAAATAAGTGTTACAAGGATATGAAAATTATTCGACACGGATGAGTAACGTAGGAGAATGAGGAGTGGCAAAACAGGGACAACAATGCCTTGGGACAAAATCGCTCGAAATGAATGGAGAGAAGTTCGCACTTCGACCACCCCCTATTGTTACCCATCACATAATTATGACAAGGACACGAGAATCATTCGTAATGGATGAGTAACAAACGAGATTGGGGTGGGGCAAAAATAAGAAAAACGATGCCTTGGGTCAAAATCGCTCGAAATGAGCGGAGAGTAGTAGTTCGCACTTCGACCACCCCCTATTATTACCCATCACATAAGTGTTACAAGGACACGAGAACCGTTCGAAACGGATGAGCAACGAAGGAGATTGGGGAGGGGCAAAATAGGGAAACGGTGCCTTGGGACAAAATTGCTCAAAATGAGGGCAAGAAATTCGCACTTCGACCACCTCCTATCGTTACCCATCAAATAAGTGTTACAAGGATATGAAAATCATTCGACACGGATGAGTAACGTAGGAGAATGAGGAGTGGCAAAACAGGGACAACAATGCCTTGGGACAAAATCGCTCGAAATGAATGGAGAGAAGTTCGCACTTCGACCACCCCCTATTGTTACCCATCACATAATTATGACAAGGACACGAGAATCATTCGAAATGGATGAGTAACAAACGAGATTGGGGTGGGGCAAAAATAAGAAAAACGATGCCTTGGGTCAAAATCGATCGAAACGAACGGATAGAAGTACGGACTTCGACCACACCCTATTGTTGCCCATCACATACGTCTTACAAGGACACAAGAAATCGTTCGAAACGGATGAGTAACGAAGGAGATTGGGGAGGGGCAAAATAGGGAAACGGTGCCTTGGGACAAAATTGCTCAAAATGAGGGCAAGAAGTTCGCACTTCGACCACCTCCTATCGTTACCCATCAAATAAGTGTTACAAGGATATGAAAATCATTCGACACGGATGAGTAACGTAGGAGAATGAGGAGTGGCAAAACAGGGACAACAATGCCTTGGGACAAAATCGCTCGAAATGAATGGAGAGAAGTTCGCACTTCGACCACCCCCTATTGTTACCCATCACATAATTATGACAAGGAAACGAGAATCATTCGAAATGGATGAGTAAAAAACGAGATTGGGGTGGGGCAAAAATAAGAAGAACGATGCCTTGGGTCAAAATCGAATGAAACGAACGGATAGAAGTACGGACTTCGACCACACCCTTTTGTTGCCCATCACATACGTGTTACAAGGACACGAGAAATCGTTCGAAACAGATGAGTAACGAGGGAGATTGGGGAGGGGCAAAATAGGTAAACGATGCCTAGGGACAAAATCGCTCAAAATGAGTTCAAGAAGTTCGCACTTAGACCACCCCCTATTGTTACCCATCACTTATGTTACAAGGACATGAGAATCATTTGAAACGGAAGAGTAACGAATGTGATTGGGGAGTGGCAAAACAGGGACAACGATGTCTTGGGACAAAATCGCACGAAATGAGCGGAGAGTAGTAGTTCGCACTTCGACCACCCCCTATTATTACCCATCACATAAGTGTTACAAGGACACGAGAACCGTTCGAAACGGATGAGTAACGAAGGAGATTGGGGAGGGGCAAAATAGGGAAACGGGGCCTTGGGACAAAATTGCTCAAAATGAGGGCAAGAAGTTCGCACTTCGACCACCTCCTATCGTTACCCATCAAATAAGTGTTACAAGGACATGAAAATCATTCGAAACGGATGAGTAACGAAGGAGATTGAGGAGTGGCAAAACAGGGACAACAATGCCTTGGGACAAAATCGCTCGAAATGAATGGAGAGAAGTTCGTACTTCGACCACCCCCTATTGTTACCCATCACATAATTATGACAAGGACACGAGAATCATTCGAAATAGATGAGTAAAAAACGAGATTGGGGTGGGGCAAAAATAAGAAAAACGATGCCTTGGGTCAAAATCGATCGAAACGAACGGATAGAAGTACGGACTTCGACCACACCCTATTGTTGCCCATCACATACGTGTTACAAGGACACGAGAAATCGTTCGAAACAGATGAGTAACGAGGGAGATTGGGGAGGGGCAAAATGTGTCCTTGTAACACTTATGTGATGGGTAATAATAGGGGGTGGTCGAAGTGCGAACTACTACTCTCCGCTCATTTCGAGCGATTTTGTCCCAAGACATCGTTGTCCCTGTTTTGCCACTCCCCAATCACATTCGTTACTCTTCCGTTTCAAATGATTCTCATGTCCTTGTAACATAAGTGATGGGTAACAATAGGGGGTGGTCTAAGTGTGAACTTCTTGCACTCATTTTGAGGGATTTTGTCCCTAGGTATCGTTTACCGAGAACCGTTCGAAACGGATGAGTAACGAAGGAGATTGGGGAGGGGCAAAATAGGGAAACGGTGCCTTGGGACAAAATTGCTCAAAATGAGGGCAAGAAGATCGCACTTCGACCACCTCCTATTGTTACCCTTCAAATAAGTGTTACAACGACATGAAAATCATTCGAAACGGATGAGTAACGAAGGAGATTGAGGAGTGGCAAAATAGGGACAACAATGCCTTGGGGCAAAATCGCTCGAAATGAACGGAGATAAGTTCGCACTTTGACAACCTCCTATTGTTACCCATCACATAATTTTGACAAGGACACGAGAATCATTCGAAATGGATGAGTAACAAACGAGATTGGGGTGGGGCAAAATAAGAAAAACAATGCCCTGGGTCAAAATCAATCGAAATGAGCGGATAGAAGTACGGACTTCGACCACACCCTATTGTTGCCCATCACATACGTCTTACAAGGACACAAGAAATCGTTCGAAACGGATGAGTAACGAAGGAGATTGGGGAGGGGCAAAATAGGGAAACGGTGCCTTGGGACAAAATTGCTCAAAATGAGGGCAAGAAGTTCGCACTTCGACCACCTCCTATGGTTACCCATCAAATAAGTGTTACAAGGATATGAAAATCATTCGACACGGATGAGTAACGTAGGAGAATGAGGAGTGGCAAAACAGGGACAACAAAGCCTTGGGACAAAATCGCTCGAAATGAATGGAGAGAAGTTCGCACTTCGACCACCCCCTATTGTTACCCATCACATAATTATGACAAGGACACGAGAATCATTCGAAATGGATGAGTAACAAACGAGATTGGGGTGGGGCAAAAATAAGAAAAACGATGCCTTGGGTCAAATCCGATCGAAACGAACGGATAGAAGTACGGACTTCGACCACACCCCATTGTTGCCCATCACATACGTGTTACAAGGACACGAGAAATTGTTCGAAACAGATGAGTAACGAGGGAGATTGGGGAGGGGCAAAATGTGTCCTTGTAACACTTATGTGATGGGTAATAATAGGGGGTGGTCGAAGTGCGAACTACTACTCTCCGCTCATTTCGAGCGATTTTGTCCCAAGACATCGTTGTCCCTGTTTTGCCACTCCCCAATCACATTCGTTACTCTTCCGTTTCAAAAGATTCTCATGTCCTTGTAACATAAGTGATGGGTAACAATAGGGGGTGGTCTAAGTGTGAACTTCTTGCACTCATTTTGAGCGATTTTGTCCCTAGGTATCGTTTACCGAGAACCGTTCGAAACGGATGAGTAACGAAGGAGATTAGGGAGGGGCAAAATAGGGAAACGGTGCCTTGGGACAAAATTGCTCAAAATGAGGGCAAGAAGATCGCACTTCGACCACCTCCTAGTGTTACCCTTCAAATAAGTGTTACAACGACATGAAAATCATTCGAAACGGATGAGTAACGAAGAAGATTGAGGAGTGGCAAAATAGGGACAACAATGCCTTGGGGCAAAATCGCTCGAAATGAACGGAGATAAGTTCGCACTTTGACAACCTCCTATTGTTACCCATCACATAATTTTGACAAGGACACGAGAATCATTCGAAATGGATGAGTAACAAATGAGATTGGGGTGGGGAAAAATAAGAAAAACAATGCCCTGGGTCAAAATCAATCGAAATGAGCGGATAGAAGTACGGACTTCGACCACACCCTATTGTTGCCCATCACATACGTCTTACAAGGACACAAGAAATCGTTCGAAACGGATGAGTAACGAAGGAGATTGGGGAGGGGCAAAATAGGGAAACGGTGCCTTGGGACAAAATTGCTCAAAATGAGGGCAAGAAGTTCGCACTTCGACCACCTCCTATCGTTACCCATCAAATAAGTGTTACAAGGATATGAAAATCATTCGACACGGATGAGTAACGTAGGAGAATGAGGAGTGGCAAAACAGGGACAACAATGCCTTGGGACAAAATCGCTCGAAATGAATGGAGAGAAGTTCGCACTTCGACCACCCCCTATTGTTACCCATCACATAATTATGACAAGGACACGAGAATCATTCGAAATGGATGAGTAACAAACGAGATTGGGGTGGGGCAAAAATAAGAAAAACGATGCCTTGGGTCAAAATTGATCGAAACGAACGGATAGAAGTACGGACTTCGACCACACCCTATTGTTGCCCATCACATACGTCTTACAAGGACACAAGAAATCGTTCGAAACGGATGAGTAACGAAGGAGATTGGGGAGGGGCAAAATAGGGAAACGGTGCCTTGGGACAAAATTGCTCAAAATGAGGGCAAGAAGTTCGCACTTCGACCACCTCCTATGGTTACCCATCAAATAAGTGTTACAAGGATATGAAAATTATTCGACACGGATGAGTAACGTAGGAGAATGAGGAGTGGCAAAACAGGGACAACAATGCCTTGGGACAAAATCGCTCGAAATGAATGGAGAGAAGTTCGCACTTCGACCACCCCCTATTGTTACCCATCACATAATTATGACAAGGACACGAGAATCATTCGTAATGGATGAGTAACAAACGAGATTGGGGTGGGGCAAAAATAAGAAAAACGATGCCTTGGGTCAAAATCGCTCGAAATGAGCGGAGAGTAGTAGTTCGCACTTCGACCACCCCCTATTATTACCCATCACATAAGTGTTACAAGGACACGAGAACCGTTCGAAACGGATGAGTAACGAAGGAGATTGGGGAGGGGCAAAATAGGGAAACGGTGCCTTGGGACAAAATTGCTCAAAATGAGGGCAAGAAATTCGCACTTCGACCACCTCCTATCGTTACCCATCAAATAAGTGTTACAAGGATATGAAAATCATTCGACACGGATGAGTAACGTAGGAGAATGAGGAGTGGCAAAACAGGGACAACAATGCCTTGGGACAAAATCGCTCGAAATGAATGGAGAGAAGTTCGCACTTCGACCACCCCCTATTGTTACCCATCACATAATTATGACAAGGACACGAGAATCATTCGAAATGGATGAGTAACAAACGAGATTGGGGTGGGGCAAAAATAAGAAAAACGATGCCTTGGGTCAAAATCGATCGAAACGAACGGATAGAAGTACGGACTTCGACCACACCCTATTGTTGCCCATCACATACGTCTTACAAGGACACAAGAAATCGTTCGAAACGGATGAGTAACGAAGGAGATTGGGGAGGGGCAAAATAGGGAAACGGTGCCTTGGGACAAAATTGCTCAAAATGAGGGCAAGAAGTTCGCACTTCGACCACCTCCTATCGTTACCCATCAAATAAGTGTTACAAGGATATGAAAATCATTCGACACGGATGAGTAACGTAGGAGAATGAGGAGTGGCAAAACAGGGACAACAATGCCTTGGGACAAAATCGCTCGAAATGAATGGAGAGAAGTTCGCACTTCGACCACCCCCTATTGTTACCCATCACATAATTATGACAAGGAAACGAGAATCATTCGAAATGGATGAGTAAAAAACGAGATTGGGGTGGGGCAAAAATAAGAAGAACGATGCCTTGGGTCAAAATCGAATGAAACGAACGGATAGAAGTACGGACTTCGACCACACCCTTTTGTTGCCCATCACATACGTGTTACAAGGACACGAGAAATCGTTCGAAACAGATGAGTAACGAGGGAGATTGGGGAGGGGCAAAATAGGTAAACGATGCCTAGGGACAAAATCGCTCAAAATGAGTTCAAGAAGTTCGCACTTAGACCACCCCCTATTGTTACCCATCACTTATGTTACAAGGACATGAGAATCATTTGAAACGGAAGAGTAACGAATGTGATTGGGGAGTGGCAAAACAGGGACAACGATGTCTTGGGACAAAATCGCACGAAATGAGCGGAGAGTAGTAGTTCGCACTTCGACCACCCCCTATTATTACCCATCACATAAGTGTTACAAGGACACGAGAACCGTTCGAAACGGATGAGTAACGAAGGAGATTGGGGAGGGGCAAAATAGGGAAACGGGGCCTTGGGACAAAATTGCTCAAAATGAGGGCAAGAAGTTCGCACTTCGACCACCTCCTATCGTTACCCATCAAATAAGTGTTACAAGGACATGAAAATCATTCGAAACGGATGAGTAACGAAGGAGATTGAGGAGTGGCAAAACAGGGACAACAATGCCTTGGGACAAAATCGCTCGAAATGAATGGAGAGAAGTTCGTACTTCGACCACCCCCTATTGTTACCCATCACATAATTATGACAAGGACACGAGAATCATTCGAAATAGATGAGTAAAAAACGAGATTGGGGTGGGGCAAAAATAAGAAAAACGATGCCTTGGGTCAAAATCGATCGAAACGAACGGATAGAAGTACGGACTTCGACCACACCCTATTGTTGCCCATCACATACGTGTTACAAGGACACGAGAAATCGTTCGAAACAGATGAGTAACGAGGGAGATTGGGGAGGGGCAAAATGTGTCCTTGTAACACTTATGTGATGGGTAATAATAGGGGGTGGTCGAAGTGCGAACTACTACTCTCCGCTCATTTCGAGCGATTTTGTCCCAAGACATCGTTGTCCCTGTTTTGCCACTCCCCAATCACATTCGTTACTCTTCCGTTTCAAATGATTCTCATGTCCTTGTAACATAAGTGATGGGTAACAATAGGGGGTGGTCTAAGTGTGAACTTCTTGCACTCATTTTGAGGGATTTTGTCCCTAGGTATCGTTTACCGAGAACCGTTCGAAACGGATGAGTAACGAAGGAGATTGGGGAGGGGCAAAATAGGGAAACGGTGCCTTGGGACAAAATTGCTCAAAATGAGGGCAAGAAGATCGCACTTCGACCACCTCCTATTGTTACCCTTCAAATAAGTGTTACAACGACATGAAAATCATTCGAAACGGATGAGTAACGAAGGAGATTGAGGAGTGGCAAAATAGGGACAACAATGCCTTGGGGCAAAATCGCTCGAAATGAACGGAGATAAGTTCGCACTTTGACAACCTCCTATTGTTACCCATCACATAATTTTGACAAGGACACGAGAATCATTCGAAATGGATGAGTAACAAACGAGATTGGGGTGGGGCAAAATAAGAAAAACAATGCCCTGGGTCAAAATCAATCGAAATGAGCGGATAGAAGTACGGACTTCGACCACACCCTATTGTTGCCCATCACATACGTCTTACAAGGACACAAGAAATCGTTCGAAACGGATGAGTAACGAAGGAGATTGGGGAGGGGCAAAATAGGGAAACGGTGCCTTGGGACAAAATTGCTCAAAATGAGGGCAAGAAGTTCGCACTTCGACCACCTCCTATGGTTACCCATCAAATAAGTGTTACAAGGATATGAAAATCATTCGACACGGATGAGTAACGTAGGAGAATGAGGAGTGGCAAAACAGGGACAACAAAGCCTTGGGACAAAATCGCTCGAAATGAATGGAGAGAAGTTCGCACTTCGACCACCCCCTATTGTTACCCATCACATAATTATGACAAGGACACGAGAATCATTCGAAATGGATGAGTAACAAACGAGATTGGGGTGGGGCAAAAATAAGAAAAACGATGCCTTGGGTCAAATCCGATCGAAACGAACGGATAGAAGTACGGACTTCGACCACACCCCATTGTTGCCCATCACATACGTGTTACAAGGACACGAGAAATTGTTCGAAACAGATGAGTAACGAGGGAGATTGGGGAGGGGCAAAATGTGTCCTTGTAACACTTATGTGATGGGTAATAATAGGGGGTGGTCGAAGTGCGAACTACTACTCTCCGCTCATTTCGAGCGATTTTGTCCCAAGACATCGTTGTCCCTGTTTTGCCACTCCCCAATCACATTCGTTACTCTTCCGTTTCAAAAGATTCTCATGTCCTTGTAACATAAGTGATGGGTAACAATAGGGGGTGGTCTAAGTGTGAACTTCTTGCACTCATTTTGAGCGATTTTGTCCCTAGGTATCGTTTACCGAGAACCGTTCGAAACGGATGAGTAACGAAGGAGATTAGGGAGGGGCAAAATAGGGAAACGGTGCCTTGGGACAAAATTGCTCAAAATGAGGGCAAGAAGATCGCACTTCGACCACCTCCTAGTGTTACCCTTCAAATAAGTGTTACAACGACATGAAAATCATTCGAAACGGATGAGTAACGAAGAAGATTGAGGAGTGGCAAAATAGGGACAACAATGCCTTGGGGCAAAATCGCTCGAAATGAACGGAGATAAGTTCGCACTTTGACAACCTCCTATTGTTACCCATCACATAATTTTGACAAGGACACGAGAATCATTCGAAATGGATGAGTAACAAATGAGATTGGGGTGGGGAAAAATAAGAAAAACAATGCCCTGGGTCAAAATCAATCGAAATGAGCGGATAGAAGTACGGACTTCGACCACACCCTATTGTTGCCCATCACATACGTCTTACAAGGACACAAGAAATCGTTCGAAACGGATGAGTAACGAAGGAGATTGGGGAGGGGCAAAATAGGGAAACGGTGCCTTGGGACAAAATTGCTCAAAATGAGGGCAAGAAGTTCGCACTTCGACCACCTCCTATCGTTACCCATCAAATAAGTGTTACAAGGATATGAAAATCATTCGACACGGATGAGTAACGTAGGAGAATGAGGAGTGGCAAAACAGGGACAACAATGCCTTGGGACAAAATCGCTCGAAATGAATGGAGAGAAGTTCGCACTTCGACCACCCCCTATTGTTACCCATCACATAATTATGACAAGGACACGAGAATCATTCGAAATGGATGAGTAACAAACGAGATTGGGGTGGGGCAAAAATAAGAAAAACGATGCCTTGGGTCAAAATTGATCGAAACGAACGGATAGAAGTACGGACTTCGACCACACCCTATTGTTGCCCATCACATACGTCTTACAAGGACACAAGAAATCGTTCGAAACGGATGAGTAACGAAGGAGATTGGGGAGGGGCAAAATAGGGAAACGGTGCCTTGGGACAAAATTGCTCAAAATGAGGGCAAGAAGTTCGCACTTCGACCACCTCCTATGGTTACCCATCAAATAAGTGTTACAAGGATATGAAAATTATTCGACACGGATGAGTAACGTAGGAGAATGAGGAGTGGCAAAACAGGGACAACAATGCCTTGGGACAAAATCGCTCGAAATGAATGGAGAGAAGTTCGCACTTCGACCACCCCCTATTGTTACCCATCACATAATTATGACAAGGACACGAGAATCATTCGTAATGGATGAGTAACAAACGAGATTGGGGTGGGGCAAAAATAAGAAAAACGATGCCTTGGGTCAAAATCGCTCGAAATGAGCGGAGAGTAGTAGTTCGCACTTCGACCACCCCCTATTATTACCCATCACATAAGTGTTACAAGGACACGAGAACCGTTCGAAACGGATGAGTAACGAAGGAGATTGGGGAGGGGCAAAATAGGGAAACGGTGCCTTGGGACAAAATTGCTCAAAATGAGGGCAAGAAATTCGCACTTCGACCACCTCCTATCGTTACCCATCAAATAAGTGTTACAAGGATATGAAAATCATTCGACACGGATGAGTAACGTAGGAGAATGAGGAGTGGCAAAACAGGGACAACAATGCCTTGGGACAAAATCGCTCGAAATGAATGGAGAGAAGTTCGCACTTCGACCACCCCCTATTGTTACCCATCACATAATTATGACAAGGACACGAGAATCATTCGAAATGGATGAGTAACAAACGAGATTGGGGTGGGGCAAAAATAAGAAAAACGATGCCTTGGGTCAAAATCGATCGAAACGAACGGATAGAAGTACGGACTTCGACCACACCCTATTGTTGCCCATCACATACGTCTTACAAGGACACAAGAAATCGTTCGAAACGGATGAGTAACGAAGGAGATTGGGGAGGGGCAAAATAGGGAAACGGTGCCTTGGGACAAAATTGCTCAAAATGAGGGCAAGAAGTTCGCACTTCGACCACCTCCTATCGTTACCCATCAAATAAGTGTTACAAGGATATGAAAATCATTCGACACGGATGAGTAACGTAGGAGAATGAGGAGTGGCAAAACAGGGACAACAATGCCTTGGGACAAAATCGCTCGAAATGAATGGAGAGAAGTTCGCACTTCGACCACCCCCTATTGTTACCCATCACATAATTATGACAAGGAAACGAGAATCATTCGAAATGGATGAGTAAAAAACGAGATTGGGGTGGGGCAAAAATAAGAAGAACGATGCCTTGGGTCAAAATCGAATGAAACGAACGGATAGAAGTACGGACTTCGACCACACCCTTTTGTTGCCCATCACATACGTGTTACAAGGACACGAGAAATCGTTCGAAACAGATGAGTAACGAGGGAGATTGGGGAGGGGCAAAATAGGTAAACGATGCCTAGGGACAAAATCGCTCAAAATGAGTTCAAGAAGTTCGCACTTAGACCACCCCCTATTGTTACCCATCACTTATGTTACAAGGACATGAGAATCATTTGAAACGGAAGAGTAACGAATGTGATTGGGGAGTGGCAAAACAGGGACAACGATGTCTTGGGACAAAATCGCACGAAATGAGCGGAGAGTAGTAGTTCGCACTTCGACCACCCCCTATTATTACCCATCACATAAGTGTTACAAGGACACGAGAACCGTTCGAAACGGATGAGTAACGAAGGAGATTGGGGAGGGGCAAAATAGGGAAACGGTGCCTTGGGACAAAATTGCTCAAAATGAGGTCAAGAAGTTCGCACTTCGACCACCTCCTATCGTTACCCATCAAATAAGTGTTACAAGGACATGAAAATCATTCGAAACGGATGAGTAACGAAGGAGATTGAGGAGTGGCAAAACAGGGACAACAATGCCTTGGGACAAAATCGCTCGAAATGAATGGAGAGAAGTTCGCACTTCGACCACCCCCTATTGTTACCCATCACATAATTATGACAAGGAAACGAGAATCATTCGAAATGGATGAGTAAAAAACGAGATTGGGGTGGGGCAAAAATAAGAAAAACGATGTCTTGGGTCAAAATCGAATGAAACGAACGGATAGAAGTACGGACTTCGACCACACCCTATTGTTGCCCATCACATACGTGTTACAAGGACACGAGAAATCGTTCGAAACAGATGAGTAACGAGGGAGATTGGGGAGGGGCAAAATAGGTAAACGATGCCTAGGGACAAAATCGCTCAAAATGAGTGCAAGAAATTCGCACTTAGACCACCCCCTATTGTTACCCATCACTTATGTTACAAGGACATGAGAATCATTTGAAACGGAAGAGTAACGAATGTGATTGGGGAGTGGCAAAACAGGGACAACGATGTCTTGGGACAAAATCGCTCGAAATGAGCGGAGAGTAGTAGTTCGCACTTCGACCACCCCCTATTATTACCCATCACATAAGTGTTACAAGGACACGAGAACCGTTCGAAACGGATGAGTAACGAAGGAGATTGGGGAGGGGCAAAATAGGGAAACGGTGCCTTGGGACAAAATTGCTCAAAATGAGGGCAAGAAGTTCGCACTTCGACCACCTCCTATCGTTACCCATCAAATAAGTGTTACAAGGACATGAAAATCATTCGAAACGGATGAGTAACGAAGGAGATTGAGGAGTGGCAAAACAGGGACAACAATGCCTTGAGACAAAATCGCTCGAAATGAATGGAGAGAAGTTCGTACTTCGACCACCCCCTATTGTTACCCATCACATAATTATGACAAGGACACGAGAATCATTCGAAATAGATGAGTAAAAAACGAGATTGGGGTGGGGCAAAAATAAGAAAAACGATGCCTTGGGTCAAAATCGATCGAAACGAACGGATAGAAGTACGGACTTCGACCACACCCTATTGTTGCCCATCACATACGTGTTACAAGGACACGAGAAATCGTTCGAAACAGATGAGTAACGAGGGAGATTGGGGAGGGGCAAAATGTGTCCTTGTAACACTTATGTGATGGGTAATAATAGGGGGTGGTCGAAGTGCGAACTACTACTCTCCGCTCATTTCGAGCGATTTTGTCCCAAGACATCGTTGTCCCTGTTTTGCCACTCCCCAATCACATTCGTTACTCTTCCGTTTCAAATGATTCTCATGTCCTTGTAACATAAGTGATGGGTAACAATAGGGGGTGGTCTAAGTGTGAACTTCTTGCACTCATTTTGAGCGATTTTGTCCCTAGGTATCGTTTACCGAGAACCGTTCGAAACGGATGAGTAACGAAGGAGATTGGGGAGGGGCAAAATAGGGAAACGGTGCCCTGGGACAAAATTGCTCAAAATGAGGGCAAGAAGATCGCACTTCGACCACCTCCTATTGTTACCCTTCAAATAAGTGTTACAACGACATGAAAATCATTCGAAACGGATGAGTAACGAAGGAGATTGAGGAGTGGCAAAATAGGGACAACAATGCCTTGGGGCAAAATCGCTCGAAATGAACGGAGATAAGTTCGCACTTTGACAACCTCCTATTGTTACCCATCACATAATTTTGACAAGGACACGAGAATCATTCGAAATGGATGAGTAACAAACGAGATTGGGGTGGGGCAAAATAAGAAAAACAATGCCCTGGGTCAAAATCAATCGAAATGAGCGGATAGAAGTACGGACTTCGACCACACCCTATTGTTGCCCATCACATACGTCTTACAAGGACACAAGAAATCGTTCGAAACGGATGAGTAACGAAGGAGATTGGGGAGGGGCAAAATAGGGAAACGGTGCCTTGGGACAAAATTGCTCAAAATGAGGGCAAGAAGTTCGCACTTCGACCACCTCCTATCGTTACCCATCAAATAAGTGTTACAAGGATATGAAAATCATTCGACACGGATGAGTAACGTAGGAGAATGAGGAGTGGCAAAACAGGGACAACAATGCCTTGGGACAAAATCGCTCGAAATGAATGGAGAGAAGTTCGCACTTCGACCACCCCTTATTGTTACCCATCACATAATTATGACAAGGAAACGAGAATCATTCGAAATGGATTAGTAAAAAACGAGATTGGGGTGGGGCAAAATTAAGAAAAACGATGCCTTGGGTCAAAATCGAATGAAACGAACGGATAGAAGTACGGACTTCGACCACACCCTTTTGTTGCCCATCACATACGTGTTACAAGGACACGAGAAATCGTTCGAAACAGATGAGTAACGAGGGAGATTGGGGAGGGGCAAAATAGGTAAACGATGCCTAGGGACAAAATCGCTCAAAATGAGTTCAAGAAGTTCGCACTTAGACCACCCCCTATTGTTACCCATCACTTATGTTACAAGGACATGAGAATCATTTGAAACGGAAGAGTAACGAATGTGATTGGGGAGTGGCAAAACAGGGACAACGATGTCTTGGGACAAAATCGCACGAAATGAGCGGAGAGTAGTAGTTCGCACTTCGACCACCCCCTATTATTACCCATCACATAAGTGTTACAAGGACACGAGAACCGTTCGAAACGGATGAGTAACGAAGGAGATTGGGGAGGGGCAAAATAGGGAAACGGGGCCTTGGGACAAAATTGCTCAAAATGAGGGCAAGAAGTTCGCACTTCGACCACCTCCTATCGTTACCCATCAAATAAGTGTTACAAGGACATGAAAATCATTCGAAACGGATGAGTAACGAAGGAGATTGAGGAGTGGCAAAACAGGGACAACAATGCCTTGGGACAAAATCGCTCGAAATGAATGGAGAGAAGTTCGTACTTCGACCACCCCCTATTGTTACCCATCACATAATTATGACAAGGACACGAGAATCATTCGAAATAGATGAGTAAAAAACGAGATTGGGGTGGGGCAAAAATAAGAAAAACGATGCCTTGGGTCAAAATCGATCGAAACGAACGGATAGAAGTACGGACTTCGACCACACCCTATTGTTGCCCATCACATACGTGTTACAAGGACACGAGAAATCGTTCGAAACAGATGAGTAACGAGGGAGATTGGGGAGGGGCAAAATGTGTCCTTGTAACACTTATGTGATGGGTAATAATAGGGGGTGGTCGAAGTGCGAACTACTACTCTCCGCTCATTTCGAGCGATTTTGTCCCAAGACATCGTTGTCCCTGTTTTGCCACTCCCCAATCACATTCGTTACTCTTCCGTTTCAAATGATTCTCATGTCCTTGTAACATAAGTGATGGGTAACAATAGGGGGTGGTCTAAGTGTGAACTTCTTGCACTCATTTTGAGGGATTTTGTCCCTAGGTATCGTTTACCGAGAACCGTTCGAAACGGATGAGTAACGAAGGAGATTGGGGAGGGGCAAAATAGGGAAACGGTGCCTTGGGACAAAATTGCTCAAAATGAGGGCAAGAAGATCGCACTTCGACCACCTCCTATTGTTACCCTTCAAATAAGTGTTACAACGACATGAAAATCATTCGAAACGGATGAGTAACGAAGGAGATTGAGGAGTGGCAAAATAGGGACAACAATGCCTTGGGGCAAAATCGCTCGAAATGAACGGAGATAAGTTCGCACTTTGACAACCTCCTATTGTTACCCATCACATAATTTTGACAAGGACACGAGAATCATTCGAAATGGATGAGTAACAAACGAGATTGGGGTGGGGCAAAATAAGAAAAACAATGCCCTGGGTCAAAATCAATCGAAATGAGCGGATAGAAGTACGGACTTCGACCACACCCTATTGTTGCCCATCACATACGTCTTACAAGGACACAAGAAATCGTTCGAAACGGATGAGTAACGAAGGAGATTGGGGAGGGGCAAAATAGGGAAACGGTGCCTTGGGACAAAATTGCTCAAAATGAGGGCAAGAAGTTCGCACTTCGACCACCTCCTATGGTTACCCATCAAATAAGTGTTACAAGGATATGAAAATCATTCGACACGGATGAGTAACGTAGGAGAATGAGGAGTGGCAAAACAGGGACAACAAAGCCTTGGGACAAAATCGCTCGAAATGAATGGAGAGAAGTTCGCACTTCGACCACCCCCTATTGTTACCCATCACATAATTATGACAAGGACACGAGAATCATTCGAAATGGATGAGTAACAAACGAGATTGGGGTGGGGCAAAAATAAGAAAAACGATGCCTTGGGTCAAATCCGATCGAAACGAACGGATAGAAGTACGGACTTCGACCACACCCCATTGTTGCCCATCACATACGTGTTACAAGGACACGAGAAATTGTTCGAAACAGATGAGTAACGAGGGAGATTGGGGAGGGGCAAAATGTGTCCTTGTAACACTTATGTGATGGGTAATAATAGGGGGTGGTCGAAGTGCGAACTACTACTCTCCGCTCATTTCGAGCGATTTTGTCCCAAGACATCGTTGTCCCTGTTTTGCCACTCCCCAATCACATTCGTTACTCTTCCGTTTCAAAAGATTCTCATGTCCTTGTAACATAAGTGATGGGTAACAATAGGGGGTGGTCTAAGTGTGAACTTCTTGCACTCATTTTGAGCGATTTTGTCCCTAGGTATCGTTTACCGAGAACCGTTCGAAACGGATGAGTAACGAAGGAGATTAGGGAGGGGCAAAATAGGGAAACGGTGCCTTGGGACAAAATTGCTCAAAATGAGGGCAAGAAGATCGCACTTCGACCACCTCCTAGTGTTACCCTTCAAATAAGTGTTACAACGACATGAAAATCATTCGAAACGGATGAGTAACGAAGAAGATTGAGGAGTGGCAAAATAGGGACAACAATGCCTTGGGGCAAAATCGCTCGAAATGAACGGAGATAAGTTCGCACTTTGACAACCTCCTATTGTTACCCATCACATAATTTTGACAAGGACACGAGAATCATTCGAAATGGATGAGTAACAAATGAGATTGGGGTGGGGAAAAATAAGAAAAACAATGCCCTGGGTCAAAATCAATCGAAATGAGCGGATAGAAGTACGGACTTCGACCACACCCTATTGTTGCCCATCACATACGTCTTACAAGGACACAAGAAATCGTTCGAAACGGATGAGTAACGAAGGAGATTGGGGAGGGGCAAAATAGGGAAACGGTGCCTTGGGACAAAATTGCTCAAAATGAGGGCAAGAAGTTCGCACTTCGACCACCTCCTATCGTTACCCATCAAATAAGTGTTACAAGGATATGAAAATCATTCGACACGGATGAGTAACGTAGGAGAATGAGGAGTGGCAAAACAGGGACAACAATGCCTTGGGACAAAATCGCTCGAAATGAATGGAGAGAAGTTCGCACTTCGACCACCCCCTATTGTTACCCATCACATAATTATGACAAGGACACGAGAATCATTCGAAATGGATGAGTAACAAACGAGATTGGGGTGGGGCAAAAATAAGAAAAACGATGCCTTGGGTCAAAATTGATCGAAACGAACGGATAGAAGTACGGACTTCGACCACACCCTATTGTTGCCCATCACATACGTCTTACAAGGACACAAGAAATCGTTCGAAACGGATGAGTAACGAAGGAGATTGGGGAGGGGCAAAATAGGGAAACGGTGCCTTGGGACAAAATTGCTCAAAATGAGGGCAAGAAGTTCGCACTTCGACCACCTCCTATGGTTACCCATCAAATAAGTGTTACAAGGATATGAAAATTATTCGACACGGATGAGTAACGTAGGAGAATGAGGAGTGGCAAAACAGGGACAACAATGCCTTGGGACAAAATCGCTCGAAATGAATGGAGAGAAGTTCGCACTTCGACCACCCCCTATTGTTACCCATCACATAATTATGACAAGGACACGAGAATCATTCGTAATGGATGAGTAACAAACGAGATTGGGGTGGGGCAAAAATAAGAAAAACGATGCCTTGGGTCAAAATCGCTCGAAATGAGCGGAGAGTAGTAGTTCGCACTTCGACCACCCCCTATTATTACCCATCACATAAGTGTTACAAGGACACGAGAACCGTTCGAAACGGATGAGTAACGAAGGAGATTGGGGAGGGGCAAAATAGGGAAACGGTGCCTTGGGACAAAATTGCTCAAAATGAGGGCAAGAAATTCGCACTTCGACCACCTCCTATCGTTACCCATCAAATAAGTGTTACAAGGATATGAAAATCATTCGACACGGATGAGTAACGTAGGAGAATGAGGAGTGGCAAAACAGGGACAACAATGCCTTGGGACAAAATCGCTCGAAATGAATGGAGAGAAGTTCGCACTTCGACCACCCCCTATTGTTACCCATCACATAATTATGACAAGGACACGAGAATCATTCGAAATGGATGAGTAACAAACGAGATTGGGGTGGGGCAAAAATAAGAAAAACGATGCCTTGGGTCAAAATCGATCGAAACGAACGGATAGAAGTACGGACTTCGACCACACCCTATTGTTGCCCATCACATACGTCTTACAAGGACACAAGAAATCGTTCGAAACGGATGAGTAACGAAGGAGATTGGGGAGGGGCAAAATAGGGAAACGGTGCCTTGGGACAAAATTGCTCAAAATGAGGGCAAGAAGTTCGCACTTCGACCACCTCCTATCGTTACCCATCAAATAAGTGTTACAAGGATATGAAAATCATTCGACACGGATGAGTAACGTAGGAGAATGAGGAGTGGCAAAACAGGGACAACAATGCCTTGGGACAAAATCGCTCGAAATGAATGGAGAGAAGTTCGCACTTCGACCACCCCCTATTGTTACCCATCACATAATTATGACAAGGAAACGAGAATCATTCGAAATGGATGAGTAAAAAACGAGATTGGGGTGGGGCAAAAATAAGAAGAACGATGCCTTGGGTCAAAATCGAATGAAACGAACGGATAGAAGTACGGACTTCGACCACACCCTTTTGTTGCCCATCACATACGTGTTACAAGGACACGAGAAATCGTTCGAAACAGATGAGTAACGAGGGAGATTGGGGAGGGGCAAAATAGGTAAACGATGCCTAGGGACAAAATCGCTCAAAATGAGTTCAAGAAGTTCGCACTTAGACCACCCCCTATTGTTACCCATCACTTATGTTACAAGGACATGAGAATCATTTGAAACGGAAGAGTAACGAATGTGATTGGGGAGTGGCAAAACAGGGACAACGATGTCTTGGGACAAAATCGCTCGAAATGAGCGGAGAGTAGTAGTTCGCACTTCGACCACCCCCTATTATTACCCATCACATAAGTGTTACAAGGACACGAGAACCGTTCGAAACGGATGAGTAACGAAGGAGATTGGGGAGGGGCAAAATAGGGAAACGGTGCCTTGGGACAAAATTGCTCAAAATGAGGTCAAGAAGTTCGCACTTCGACCACCTCCTATCGTTACCCATCAAATAAGTGTTACAAGGACATGAAAATCATTCGAAACGGATGAGTAACGAAGGAGATTGAGGAGTGGCAAAACAGGGACAACAATGCCTTGGGACAAAATCGCTCGAAATGAATGGAGAGAAGTTCGCACTTCGACCACCCCCTATTGTTACCCATCACATAATTATGACAAGGAAACGAGAATCATTCGAAATGGATGAGTAAAAAACGAGATTGGGGTGGGGCAAAAATAAGAAAAACGATGTCTTGGGTCAAAATCGAATGAAACGAACGGATAGAAGTACGGACTTCGACCACACCCTATTGTTGCCCATCACATACGTGTTACAAGGACACGAGAAATCGTTCGAAACAGATGAGTAACGAGGGAGATTGGGGAGGGGCAAAATAGGTAAACGATGCCTAGGGACAAAATCGCTCAAAATGAGTGCAAGAAATTCGCACTTAGACCACCCCCTATTGTTACCCATCACTTATGTTACAAGGACATGAGAATCATTTGAAACGGAAGAGTAACGAATGTGATTGGGGAGTGGCAAAACAGGGACAACGATGTCTTGGGACAAAATCGCTCGAAATGAGCGGAGAGTAGTAGTTCGCACTTCGACCACCCCCTATTATTACCCATCACATAAGTGTTACAAGGACACGAGAACCGTTCGAAACGGATGAGTAACGAAGGAGATTGGGGAGGGGCAAAATAGGGAAACGGTGCCTTGGGACAAAATTGCTCAAAATGAGGGCAAGAAGTTCGCACTTCGACCACCTCCTATCGTTACCCATCAAATAAGTGTTACAAGGACATGAAAATCATTCGAAACGGATGAGTAACGAAGGAGATTGAGGAGTGGCAAAACAGGGACAACAATGCCTTGAGACAAAATCGCTCGAAATGAATGGAGAGAAGTTCGTACTTCGACCACCCCCTATTGTTACCCATCACATAATTATGACAAGGACACGAGAATCATTCGAAATAGATGAGTAAAAAACGAGATTGGGGTGGGGCAAAAATAAGAAAAACGATGCCTTGGGTCAAAATCGATCGAAACGAACGGATAGAAGTACGGACTTCGACCACACCCTATTGTTGCCCATCACATACGTGTTACAAGGACACGAGAAATCGTTCGAAACAGATGAGTAACGAGGGAGATTGGGGAGGGGCAAAATGTGTCCTTGTAACACTTATGTGATGGGTAATAATAGGGGGTGGTCGAAGTGCGAACTACTACTCTCCGCTCATTTCGAGCGATTTTGTCCCAAGACATCGTTGTCCCTGTTTTGCCACTCCCCAATCACATTCGTTACTCTTCCGTTTCAAATGATTCTCATGTCCTTGTAACATAAGTGATGGGTAACAATAGGGGGTGGTCTAAGTGTGAACTTCTTGCACTCATTTTGAGCGATTTTGTCCCTAGGTATCGTTTACCGAGAACCGTTCGAAACGGATGAGTAACGAAGGAGATTGGGGAGGGGCAAAATAGGGAAACGGTGCCCTGGGACAAAATTGCTCAAAATGAGGGCAAGAAGATCGCACTTCGACCACCTCCTATTGTTACCCTTCAAATAAGTGTTACAACGACATGAAAATCATTCGAAACGGATGAGTAACGAAGGAGATTGAGGAGTGGCAAAATAGGGACAACAATGCCTTGGGGCAAAATCGCTCGAAATGAACGGAGATAAGTTCGCACTTTGACAACCTCCTATTGTTACCCATCACATAATTTTGACAAGGACACGAGAATCATTCGAAATGGATGAGTAACAAACGAGATTGGGGTGGGGCAAAATAAGAAAAACAATGCCCTGGGTCAAAATCAATCGAAATGAGCGGATAGAAGTACGGACTTCGACCACACCCTATTGTTGCCCATCACATACGTCTTACAAGGACACAAGAAATCGTTCGAAACGGATGAGTAACGAAGGAGATTGGGGAGGGGCAAAATAGGGAAACGGTGCCTTGGGACAAAATTGCTCAAAATGAGGGCAAGAAGTTCGCACTTCGACCACCTCCTATCGTTACCCATCAAATAAGTGTTACAAGGATATGAAAATCATTCGACACGGATGAGTAACGTAGGAGAATGAGGAGTGGCAAAACAGGGACAACAATGCCTTGGGACAAAATCGCTCGAAATGAATGGAGAGAAGTTCGCACTTCGACCACCCCTTATTGTTACCCATCACATAATTATGACAAGGAAACGAGAATCATTCGAAATGGATTAGTAAAAAACGAGATTGGGGTGGGGCAAAATTAAGAAAAACGATGCCTTGGGTCAAAATCGAATGAAACGAACGGATAGAAGTACGGACTTCGACCACACCCTTTTGTTGCCCATCACATACGTGTTACAAGGACACGAGAAATCGTTCGAAACAGATGAGTAACGAGGGAGATTGGGGAGGGGCAAAATAGGTAAACGATGCCTAGGGACAAAATCGCTCAAAATGAGTGCAAGAAGTTCGCACTTAGAGCACCCCCTATTGTTACCCATCACTTATGTTACAAGGACATGAGAATCATTTGAAACGGAAGAGTAACGAATGTGATTGGGGAGTGGCAAAACAGGGACAACGATGTCTTGGGACAAAATCGCTCGAAATGAGCGGAGAGTAGTAGTTCGCTCTTCGACCACCCCCTATTATTACCCATCACATAAGTGTTACAAGGACACGAGAACCGTTCGAAACGGATGAGTAACGAAGGAGATTGGGGAGGGGCAAAATAGGGAAACGGTGCCTTGGGACAAAATTGCTCAAAATGAGGGCAAGAAGTTCGCACTTCGACCACCTCCTATCGTTACCCATCAAATAAGTGTTACAAGGACATGAAAATCATTCGAAACGGATGAGTAACGAAGGAGATTGAGGAGTGGCAAAACAGGGACAACAATGCCTTGGGACAAAATCGCTCGAAATGAATGGAGAGAAGTTCGTACTTCGACCACCCCCTATTGTTACCCATCACATAATTATGACAAGGACACGAGAATCATTCGAAATAGATGAGTAAAAAACGAGATTGGGGTGGGGCAAAAATAAGAAAAACGATGCCTTGGGTCAAAATCGATCGAAACGAACGGATAGAAGTACGGACTTCGACCACACCCTATTGTTGCCCATCACATACGTGTTACAAGGACACGAGAAATCGTTCGAAACAGATGAGTAACGAGGGAGATTGGGGAGGGGCAAAATGTGTCCTTGTAACACTTATGTGATGGGTAATAATAGGGGGTGGTCGAAGTGCGAACTACTACTCTCCGCTCATTTCGAGCGATTTTGTCCCAAGACATCGTTGTCCCTGTTTTGCCACTCCCCAATCACATTCGTTACTCTTCCGTTTCAAAAGATTCTCATGTCCTTGTAACATAAGTGATGGGTAACAATAGGGGGTGGTCTAAGTGTGAA
Organism: Mentha longifolia; assembly: GCA_001642375.2. NCBI lineage: Eukaryota > Viridiplantae > Streptophyta > Magnoliopsida > Lamiales > Lamiaceae > Mentha > Mentha longifolia. The sequence continues at coordinate 25,423,677 of CM038117.1, read as the reverse complement.
CTTCTTGCACTTATTTTGAGCGATTTTGTCCCTAGGTATCGTTTACCGAGAACCGTTCGAAACGGATGAGTAACGAAGGAGATTGGGGAGGGGTAAAATAGGGAAACGGTGCCCTGGGACAAAATTGCTCAAAATGAGGGCAAGAAGATCGCACTTCGACCACCTCCTATTGTTACCCTTCAAATAAGTGTTACAACGACATGAAAATCATTCGAAACGGATGAGTAACGAAGGAGATTGAGGAGTGGCAAAATAGGGACAACAATGCCTTGGGGCAAAATCGCTCGAAATGAACGGAGATAAGTTCGCACTTTGACAACCTCCTATTGTTACCCATCACATAATTTTGACAAGGACACGAGAATCATTCGAAATGGATGAGTAACAAACGAGATTGGGGTGGGGCAAAATAAGAAAAACAATGCCCTGGGTCAAAATCAATCGAAATGAGCGGATAGAAGTACGGACTTCGACCACACCCTATTGTTGCCCATCACATACGTCTTACAAGGACACAAGAAATCGTTCGAAACGGATGAGTAACGAAGGAGATTGGGGAGGGGCAAAATAGGGAAACGGTGCCTTGGGACAAAATTGCTCAAAATGAGGGCAAGAAGTTCGCACTTCGACCACCTCCTATCGTTACCCATCAAATAAGTGTTACAAGGATATGAAAATCATTCGACACGGATGAGTAACGTAGGAGAATGAGGAGTGGCAAAACAGGGACAACAATGCCTTGGGACAAAATCGCTCGAAATGAATGGAGAGAAGTTCGCACTTCGACCACCCCCTATTGTTACCCATCACATAATTATGACAAGGACTCGAGAATCATTCATAATGGATGAGTAACAAACGAGATTGGGGTGGGGCAAAAATAAGAAAAACGATGCCTTGGGTCAAAATCGCTCGAAATGAGCGGAGAGTAGTAGTTCGCACTTCGACCACCCCCTATTATTATTACCCATCACATAAGTGTTACAAGGACACGAGAACCGTTCGAAACGGATGAGTAACGAAGGAGATTGGGGAGGGGCAAAATAGGGAAACGGTGCCTTGGGACAAAATTGCTCAAAATGAGGGCAAGAAGTTCGCACTTCGACCACCTCCTATGGTTACCCATCAAATAAGTGTTACAAGGATATGAAAATCATTCGACACGGATGAGTAACGTAGGAGAATGAGGAGTGGCAAAACAGGGACAACAATGCCTTGGGACAAAATCGCTCGAAATGAATGGAGAGAAGTTCGCACTTCGACCACCCCCTATTGTTACCCATCACATAATTATGACAAGGACACGAGAATCATTCGAAATGGATGAGTAACAAACGAGATTGGGGTGGGGCAAAAATAAGTAAAACGATGCCTTGGGTCAAAATCGATCGAAACGAACGGATAGAAGTACGGACTTCGACCACACCCCATTGTTGCCCATCACATACGTGTTACAAGGACACGAGAAATTGTTCGAAACAGATGAGTAACGAGGGAGATTGGGGAGGGGCAAAATAGGTAAACGATGCCTAGGGACAAAATCGCTCAAAATGAGTGCAAGAAGTTCGCACTTAGACCACCACCTACTGTTACCCATCACATAAGTGTTAAAAGAACATGAGAATCATTTGAAACGGAAGAGTAACAAAGGAGATTGGGGAGTGGCAAAACAGGGACAACTATGCATTGGGACAAAATCGCTCGAAATGAGTGGAGAGTAGTAGTTCGCAATTCGACCACCCCCTATTATTACCCATCACATAAGTGTTTCAAGGACACAAGAACCGTTCGAAACGGATGAGTAACGAAGGAGATTGGGGAGGGGCAAAATAGGGAAACGGTGCCTTGGGACAAAATTGCTCAAAATGAGCGCAAGAAGTTCGCACTTCGACCACCTCCTATTGTTACCCTTCAAATAAGTGTTACAAGGACATGAAAATCATTCGAAACGGATGAGTAACGAAGGAGATTGAGGAGTGGCAAAATAGGGACAACAATGCCTTGGGACAAAATCGCTCGAAATGAACGGAGATAAGTTCGCAGTTCGACCACCCCGTATTGTTACCCATCATATAATTGTGACAAGGACACGATAATCATTCGAAATGGATAAGTAACAAATGAGATTGGGGTGGGCCAAAATAAGAAAAACGAAGCCTTGGGTCAAAATCGATCGAAATTAGCGGATAGAAGTACGGACTTCGACCCATCACATAAGTGTTACAAGGACAAAAGAACCGTTCGAAACGGATGAGTAACGAAGTAGATTGGGGAGGCGCAAAGTAGGGAAACGGTGCCTTGGGACAAAATTGCTGAAAATGATGAGCGCAAGAAGTTCGCACTTCGACCACCTCCTATTGTTACCCATCAAATAAGTGTTACAAGGACATGAAAATCATTCGAAACGGGTGAGTAACGAAGGAGATTGAGGAGTGGCAAAACAAGGACAACAATGCCTTGGGACAAAATCGCTCGAAATGAATGGAGAGAAGTTCGCACTTCGACCACCCCCTATTGTTACCCATCACATAATTATGACAAGGATACGAGAATCATTCAAATGGATGAGTAACAAATGAGATTGGGGTGGGGCAAAAATAAGAAAAACGAAGCCTTGGGTTAAAATCGATCGAAATGAACGGATGGAAGTACGGACTTCGACCACACCCTATTGTTGCCCATCACATACGTGTTACAAGGACATGAGAAATCGTTCGAAACAGATGAGTAACGAGGGAGATTGGGAAGGGACAAAATAGGTAAACGCTGCCTAGGGACAAAATCGCTCAAAATGAGTGCAAGAAGTTCGCACTTAGACCACCCCCTATTGTTACCCATCACATAAGTGTTACAAGGACATGAGAATCATTTGAAACGGAAGAGTAACGAAGGAGATTGGGGAGTGGCAAAACAGGGACCACAATGCCTTGGGACAAAATCGCTCGAAATGAGCGGAGAGTAGTAGTTCGCACTTCGACCACCCCCTATTATTAACCATCACATAAGTGTTACAAGGACACGAGAACCGTTCGAAACGGATGAGTAACGAAGGAGATTGGGGAGGGGCAAAATAGGAAAAATAATGGTATGGGACAAAATCACTACAAATGAGCGGAGAGAAATTCGGACTTCGACCACCACCCATTGTTACCCATCACATAAGTGTTACAAGGACACTAGAACCATTCGAAACGCATGAGTAACGAAGGAGATTGGGGAGGGACAAAACAGGTAAACGATGCCTTGGGATAAAATCGCTCAAAATGAGTGCAAGAAGTTCACACTTAGACCACCCCCTATTGTTACAAAGATATGAGAATCATTTCACATGGATGAGTAACGAAGGAGATTGAGGAATGGCAAAAGAGGGACAACAATGCGTTGGGACAAAATAGCTCGAAATGAACGGAGGGAAGTTCGCACTTTGAGCACCCTCTAATGCTACCCATCACATAATTGTGGCAAGGACACGAGAATCATTCGAAACGGATGAGTAACGAAGGAGATTGGTGAGGGGCAAAATAGGGAAACAGTGCCTTGGGACAAAATTGCTCAAAATGAGCGCAAGAAGTTCGCACTTCGACCACCTCCTATTGTTACCCATCAAATAAGTGTTACAAGGACATGAAAATCATTCGAAACGGATGAGTAACAAACGAGATTGGGGTGGGGCAAAATAAGAAAAACGATGCCTTGGGTCAAAATCGATCGAAATGAGCGGATAGAAGTACGGACTTCGACCACTCCCTATTGTTGCCCATCACATACGTGTTACAAGGACACGAGAAATAGTTCAAAACAGATGAGTAACGGAGGAGATAGGGGAGGGGCAAAATAGGTAAACGATGCCTTGGGACAAAATTGCTGAAAATGAGCGCAAGAAGTTCGCACTTTGACAACCTCCTATTGTTACCCATCACATAATTGTGACAAGGACACGAGAATCATTCGAAATGGATGAGTAACAAACGAGATTGGGGTGGGGCAAAATAAGAAAAACGATGCCTTGGGTCAAAATCGATCGAAATGAGCGGATAGAAGTACGGACTTCGACCACACCCTATTGTTGCCCATCACATACGTCTTACAAGGACACAAGAAATCGTTCGAAACGGATGAGTAACGAAGGAGATTGGGGAGGGGCAAAATAGGGAAACGGTGCCTTGGGACAAAATTGCTCAAAATGAGGGCAAGAAGTTCGCACTTCGACCACCTCCTATCGTTACCCATCAAATAAGTGTTACAAGGATATGAAAATCATTCGACACGGATGAGTAACGTAGGAGAATGAGGAGTGGCAAAACAGGGACAACAATGCCTTGGGACAAAATCACTGGAAATGAATGGAGAGAAGTTCGCACTTCGACCACCCTCTATTGTTACCCATCACATAATTATGACAAGGACACGAGAATCATTCAAAATGGATGAGTAACAAACGAGATTGGGGTGGGGCAAAAATAATAAAAACGATGCCTTGGGTCAAAATCGATCAAAATGAACGGATAGAAGTACGGACTTCGACCACACCCTATTGTTGCCCATCACATACGTGTTACAAGGACACGAGAAATCGTTCGAAATAGATGAGTAACAAGGGAGATTGGGGAGGGGCAAAATAGGTAAACGATGCCTTGGGACAAAATCGCTCAAAATGAGTGCAAGAAGTTCGCATTTAGACCACCCCCTATTGTTACCCATCACATAAGTGTTACAAGGACATGAGAATCATTTGAAACGGAAGAGTAACAAAGGAGATTGGGGAGTGGCAAAACAGGGACAACGATGCCTTGGGACAAAATCGCTCGAAATGAGCGGAGAGTAGTAGTGCGCACTTCGACCACCCCCTATTATTACCCATCACATAAGTGTTACAAGGACACGAGAACCGTTCGAAACGGATGAGTAACGAAGGAGATTGGGGAGGGGCAAAATAGGAAAAATAATGGTATGGGACAAAATCACTACAAATGAGCGGAGAGAAATTCGGACTTCGACCACCACCCATTGTTACCCATCACATAAGTGTTACAAGGACACTAGAACCATTCGAAACACATGAGTAACGAAGGAGATTGGGGAGGGACAAAACAGGTAAACGATGCCTTGGGATAAAATCGCTCAAAATGAGTGCAAGAAGTTCACACTTAGACCACCCCCTATTGTTACAAAGATATGAGAATCATTTCACATGGATGAGTAACGAAGGAGATTGAGGAATGGCAAAACAAGGACAACAATGCGTTGGGACAAAATCGCTCGAAATGAACGGATGGAAGTTCGCACTATGAGCACCCCCTAATGTTACCCATCACATAATTGTGGCAAGGACATGTGAATCATTCAAAACGGATGAGTAACAAACGAGATTGGGGTGGGGCAAAATAGGAAAAACGATGCCTTGGGACAAAATCGCTCAAAATGAGCGGAGAGAAGTTCGCACTTCGACCACCCCCTATTGTTACACATCACATAATTGTGACAAGGACACGAGAATCATTCGAAATGGATGAGTAACAAACGAGATTGGGGTGGGGCAAAATAAGAAAAACGATGCCCTAGGTCAAAATCGATCGAAATGAGCGGATAGAAGTACGGACTTCGACCACACCCTATTGTTGCCCATCACATACTTGTTACAAGGTGATGAGACGGGATTTAGCATTGAAGAGACCAATCGGGACTTGCAGCTCGGAGGAGCAGTGACGAGGTCGAGAGCCAAGAAGCTGCAAGGTTATTTGCAATGCTACATTTCGAAGAGATTGGCAAATGATGGAGTCGAATTTCATCAATACAAGTTGGTGAATTTAACAAGTGTTGAAGATGAAGATTTGGGCGTCCATCATTGAAGAAAAGGAAGACAAGTCCAATTATCACAACATGTTTAGGTGATTAATTGGCCCAGTTATATTTAATTAAGGAGTCTGAAATTATCAAGCCCAAGCCTTGTTAATTTCGAAAACCTACCTAGCTTAGGAATTAGATTAGTATTTATGTTAATTTTCGTTCATACTTTGAGACAGACTTGATTGAATGCAAAAACAGTTTTACGTTATTATCTTGTCTCACATAACAAATCGTTCCTTAGGTAGAGTTTGATATTGGCGATTTCAAGCTTGAACTCATCGACTCGTTCGTGATATCTCGTAGTATCCGGGTTAGTCGAGCCACGAAGATTGCTCCATAAACGCGTTTCGGATTCACTTAGATCCGGGGTTCGTTTCGGGTAAGATTCACAATTTGTTTCCGTTTCAATTCTACAATTCGTGTTCTATTCGTTTTTCCCAGACATTCTCTATCGTTCCTATATCATCAATAACCATTCCCTTCGTCCCATAACCCTTCGATCCCAGAAAACCCTTAGGTTAATTTTAGATCCGTTTTTAAACCCTAAAACTGTCCCAAAAATCACCACCGTGCCAAACCGAAAAATACTCGTGCGTTATCGCTGAATTTTCGATATGTTCTTCATAACCCTAAGTTGTAACTCGTGTTAAAATTTGAGCTCGGAATTGAATTGCTTAGGTTTCTGTCGACGCATATTCAGCGTATTTGTGGGTAGAAATTCGGGGAATTGTCATTCGATTTTTCATAGTTATATTTGGATTGAATCTTTCGTGTCTGACATTGTTCGATCCTCAGCTTCCGCGTATTGTGATCGCATCACAAGGACACTAGAAATCGTTCGAAACGGATGAGTAACGAAGGAGATTGGGGAAGGGCAAAATAGGGAAACGGTGCCTTGGGACAAAATTGCTCAAAATGAGCGCAAGAAGTTCGCACTTTCACAACCTTCTATTGTTACCCATCACATAAGTGTTACAAGGACAAGAGAAGCATTCCAAACGGATGAGTAACGAAGGAGATTGGGGAGTGGCAAAACAGGGACAACGATCCCTTGGGACAAAATCGCTCGAAATGAGCGGAGAGAAGTTCTCACTTCGACCACCCCCTATTGTTACCCATCACATAATTATGACAAGGACACGAGAATCATTCAAAATGGATGAGTAACAAACGAGATTGGGGTGGTGCAAAATAAGAAAAACGATGCCTTGGGTCAAAATCGATCGAAATGAGCGGATAGAAGTACGGACTTCGACCACACCCTATTGTTGCCCATCACATACGTGTTACAAGGACATAAGAAATCGTTCGAAACAGATGAGTAACGGGGGAGATTGGGGAGGGGCAAAATAGGTAAACGACGCCTTAGGACAAAATCGCTCAAAATGAGTGCAAGAAGTTCGCACTTAGACCACCCCCTATTGTTACCCATCACATAAGTGTTACAAGGACATGAGAATCATTTGAAACAGAAGAGTAACAAAGGAGATTGGGGAGTGGCAAAACAGGTACAACGATGCCTTGGGACAAAATCGCTTGAAATGAGCGGAGAGTAGTAGTTCGCACTTCGACCACCCCGAGAACCGTTCGAAACGGATGAGTAACGAAGGAGATTGGGGAGGGGCAAAATAGGAAAAATAATGGTATGGGACAAAATCACTACAAATGAGCGGAGAGAAATTCGGACTTCGACCACCACCCATTGTTACCCATCACATAAGTGTTACAAGGACACTAGAACCATTCGAAACGCATGAGTAACGAAGGAGATTGGGGAGGGACAAAACAGGTAAACGATGCCTTGGGATAAAATCGCTCAAAATGAGTGCAAAAAGTTCACACTTAGACCACCCCCTATTGTTACAAAGATATGAGAATAATTTCACATGGATGAGTAACGAAGGAGATTGAGGAATGGAATGGCAAAAGAGGGACAACAATGCGTTGGGACAAAATCACTCGAAATGAACGGAGGGAAGTTCGCACTTTGAGCACCCCCTAATGCTACCCATCACATAATTGTGGGAAGGACACGAGAATCATTCGAAATGGATGAGGAACGAACGAGATTGGGGTGGGGCAAAATAGGAAAAACGATGCCTTAGGTCAAAATCGATTGAAATGAGCGGATAGAAGTACGGACTTCGACCACACCCTATTGTTTCCCATCACATAAGTGTTACAAGGACACAAGTACCGTTCGAAACGGATGAGTAACGAAGGAGATTGGGGAGGGGCAAAATAGGGAAACGGTGCCTTGGGACAAAATTGCTCAAAATGAGCGCAAGAAGTTCGCACTTCGACCACCTCCTATTGTTACCTATCAAATAAGTGTTACAAGGACATGAAAATCATTCGAAACGAATGAGTAACAAACGAGATTGGGGTGGGGCAAAATAAGAAAAACGATGCCCTGGGTCAAAATCGATCGAAATGAACGGATAGAAGCACGGACTTCGACCACACCCTATTGTTGCCCATCACATACGTGTTACAAGGACACTACAAATCGTTCGAAACGGATGAGTAACGAAGGAGATTGGGGAAGGGCAAAATAGGGAAACGGTGCCTTGGGACAAAATTGCTAAAAATAAGCGCAAGAAGTTCGCACTTTCACAACCTCCTATTGTTACCCATAACATAAGTGTTACAAGGACAAGAGAAGCATTCAAAACGGATGAGTAACGAAGGAGATTGGGGAGTGGCAAAACAGGGACAACGATCCCTTGGGACAAAATCGCTCGAAATGAGCGGAGAGAAGTTCGCACTTCGACCACCCCCTATTGTTACCCATCACATAACTGTGACAAGGACACGAGAATCATTCGAAATGAATGAGTAACAAACGAGATTGGGGTGGGGCAAAATAAGAAAAACGATGCCTTGGCTCAAAATCGATCGAAATGAGCGGATAAAAGTACAGACTTCGAGCACACCCTATTGTTGCCCATCACATACGTGTTACAAGAACACAAGAAATCGTTCGAAATGGATGAGTAACGACGGAGATTGGGGAGGGGCAAAATAGGAAAACGGTGCCTTGGGACAAAATTGCTCAAAATGAGCGCAAGAAGTTCGCACTTCGACCACCTCCTATTGTTACCCTTCAAATAAGTGTTACAAGGACATGAAAATCATTCGAAACGGATGAGTAACGAAAGAGATTGAGGAGTGGCAAAATAGGGACAACAATGCCTTGGGACATAATCGCTCGAAATGAAACGGAGAGAAGTTCGCACTTCGACCACCCTCTATTGTTACCCATCACATAATTGTGACAAGGACACGATAATCATTCGAAATGGATGAGTAACAAATGAGATTGGGGCGTGGCAAAATAAGAAAAACGAAGCCTTGGGTCAAAATCGATCAAAATGAGAGGATAGAAGTACGGATTTCTACCACACCCTATTGTTACCCATCACATAAGTGTTACAAGGACACAAGAACCGTTCGAGACGGATGAGTAATGAAGGAGATTGGGGAGGGGCAAAACAGGGAAACGGTGCCTTGGGACAAAATTGCTCAAAATGAGCGCAAGTAGTTCGCACTTTGACCACCTCCTATTGTTACCCATCAAATAAGTGTTACAAGGACATGAAAATCATTCGAAACGGATGAGTAACGAGGGAGATTGAGGAGTGGCAAAACAGGGACAACAATGCCTTGGGACAAAATCGCTCGAAATGAATGGAGAGAAGTTCGCACTTCGACCACCCCCTATTGGAACCCATCACATAATTATGACAAGGACACGTGAATCATTCGAAATGGATGAGTAGTAACAAACGAGATTGGGGTGGGGCAAAATAAGAAAAACGATGCCTTGGGTCAAAATCGATCGAAATGAGCGGATAGAAGTACGGACTTCGACCACACCCTATTGTTGCCCATCACATACGTGTTACGAGGACATAAGAAATCGTTCGAAACAGATGAGTAACGGGGGAGATTGGGGAGGGGCAAAATATGTAAACGATGCCTTGGGACAAAATCGCTCAAAATGAGTGCAAGAAGTTCGTACTTAGACCACCCCCTATTGTTACCCATCACATAAGTGTTCCAAGGACATGAGAATCATTTGAAACGGAAGAGTAATAAAGGAGATTGGGGAGTGGCAAAACAGGGACAACGATGCCTTGGGACAAAATCGCTCGAAATGAGCGGAGAGTAGTAGTTCGCACTTCGACCACCCCCTATTATTACCCATCACATAAGTGTTACAAGGACACGAGAACCGTTCGAAACGGATGAGTAACGAAGGAGATTGGGGAGGGGCAAAATAGGAAAAATAATGGTATGGGACAAAATCACTACAAATGAGCGGAGAGAAATTCGGACTTCGACCACCACCCATTGTTACCCATCACATAAGTGTTACAAGGACACTAGAACCATTCGAAACGCATGAGTAACGAAGGAGATTGGGGAGGGACAAAACAGGTAAACGATGCCTTGGGATAAAATCGCTCAAAATGAGTGCAAGAAGTTCACACTTAGACCACCCCCTATTGTTACAAAGATATGAGAATCATTTCACATGGATGAGTAACGAAGGAGATTGAGGAATGGCAAAACAGGGACAACAATGCGTTGGGACAAAATCGCTCGAAATGAACGGAGGGAAGTTCGCACTTTGAGCACCCCCTAATGTTACCCATCACTTAATTGTGGCAAGGACACGAGAATCATTCGAAATGGATGAGTAACAAACGAGATTGGGGTGGGGTAAAATAAGAAAATCGATGCCTTGGGTCAAAATCGATCGAAATGAGCGGATAGAAGTACAGACTTCGACCACACCCTATTGTTGCCCATCACATACGTCTTACAAGGACACAAGAAATCGTTCGAAATGGATGAGTAACGAAGGAGATTGGGGAGGGGCAAAATAGGGAAACGGTGCCTTGGGACAAAATTGCTCAAAATGAGGGCAAGAAGTTCGCACTTTCACAACCTCCTATTGTTACCCATCACATAAGTGTTACAAGGACAAGAGAAGCATTCCAAACAGATGAGTAACGAAGGAGATTGGGGAGTGGCAAAACAGGGACAACGATCCCTTGGGACAAAATCGCTCGAAATGAGCGGAGAGAAGTTCGCACTTCGACCACCCCCTATTGTTACCCATCACATAACTGTGACAAGGACACGAGAATCATTCGAAATGGATGAGTAACAAACGAGATTGGGGTGGGGCAAAATAAGAAAAACGATGCCTTGGGTCAAAATCGATCGAAATGAGCGGATAGAATGATGAGACGGGATTTAGCATTGAAGAGACCAATCGGGACATGCAGCTCGGAGGAGCAGTGACGAGGTCGAGAGCCAAGAAGCTGCAAGGTTATTTGCAATGCTACGTTTCGAAGAGATTGGCAAATGATGGAGTCGAATTTCATCAATACAAGTTGGTGAATTTAACAAGCGTTGAAGATGAAGATTTGGGCGTCCATCATTGAAGAAAAGGAAGACAAGTCCAAGAAAACAAATTCTCTTATATTTTATTTGGGCTTAAAAACTTTGTATTTATTTTTTAATTTAGTTTAGTCCAATTATCACAACATGTTTAGGTGATTAATTGGCCCAGTTATATTTAATTAAGGAGTCCGAAATTATCAAGCCCAAGCCTTGTTAATTTCGAAAACCTACCTAGCTTAGGAATTAGATTAGTATTTATGTTAATTTTCGTTCATACTTTGAGACAGACTTGATTGAATGCAAAAAAAGCTTTACGCTATTCTCTTGTCTCACATAACAAATCGTTCCTTAGGTAGACTTTGATATTGGCGATTTCAAGCTTGAACTCATCGACTCGTTCGTGATATCTCGTAGTATCCGGGTTAGTCGAGCCACGAAGATTGCTCCATAAACGCGTTTCGGATTCACTTAGATCCGGGATTCGTTTCGGGTAAGATTCACAATTTGTTTCCATTTCAATTCTACAATTCGTGTTCTATTCGTTTTTCCCAGACATTCTCTATCGTTCCTATATCATCAATAACCATTCCCTTCGTCCCATAACCCCTCGATCCCAGAAAACCCTTAGGTTAATTTTAGATCCGTTTTTACACCCTAAAACTGTCCCGAAAATCACCACCGTGCCAAACCGAAAAATACTCGTGCGTTATCGCTGAATTTTGGATATGTTCTTCATAACCCTAAGTTGTAACTCGTGTTAAAATTTTAGCTTAGTCAGAATTGAATTTCTTAGGTTTCTGTCGACGCCTATTCAGCGTATTTGTGGGTAGAAATTCGGGGAATTGTCATTCGATTTTTTCATAGTTATATTTGGATTGAATCTTTCGTGTCTGACGTTGTTCGATCCTCAGCTTCCGCGTATTGTGATCGCATCACAAGGACACTAGAAATCGTTCGAAACGGATGAGTAACGAAGGAGATTGGGGAAGGGCAAAATAGGGAAACGGTGCCTTGGGACAAAATTGCTCAAAATGAACGCAAGAAGTTCGCACTTTCACAACCTCCTATTGTTACCCATCACATAAGTGTTACAAGGACAAGAGAAGCATTCAAAACGGATGAGTAACGAAGGAGATTGGGGAGTAGCAAAACAGGGACAACGATCCCTTGGGACAAAATCGCTCGAAATGAGCGGAGAGAAGTTCGCACTTCGACCACCCCCTATTGTTACCCATCACATAACTGTGACAAGGACACGAGAATCATTCGAAATGGATGAGTAACAAACGAGATTGGGGTGGGGCAAAATAAGAAAAATGATGCCTTGGGTCAAAATCGATCGAAATGAGCGGATAGAAGTACGGACTTCGACCACACCCTATTGTTGCCCATCACATACGTGTTACAAGGACACAAGAAATCGTTCGAAACGGATGAGTAACGAAGGAGATTGGGGAGGGGCAAAATAAGGAAACGGTGCCTTGGGACAAAATTGCTCAAAATGAGGGCAAGAAGTTCGCACTTCGACCACCTCCTATTGTTACCCATCAAATAAGTGTTACAAGGACATGAAAATCATTCGACACGGATGAGTAACGAAGGAGAATGAGGAGTGGCAAAACAGGGACAACAATGCCTTGGGACAAAATCGCTCGAAATGAATGGAGAGAAGTTCGCACTTCAACCACCCCCTATTGTTACCCATCACATAATTGTGACAAGGACATGATAATCATTCAAAAAGAATGAGTAACAAATGAGATTGGGGCGTGGCAAAATTAGAAAAATGATGCCTTGGGTCAAAATCGATCGAAATGAGCGGATAGAAGTACGGACTTCGACCACACCCTATTGTTGCCCATCACATACGTGTTACAAGGACACAAGAAATTGTTCGAAACGGATGAGTAACAACGGAGAATGGGGAGGGGCAAAATAGGGAAACGGTGCCTTGGGACAAAATTGCTCAAAATGAGCGCAAGAAGTTCGCACTTCGACCACCTCCTATTGTTACCCTTCAAATAAGTGTTACAAGGACATGAAAATCATTCGAAACGGATGAGTAACGAAGGAGATTGAGGAGTGGCAAAACAGGGACAACAATGCCTTGGGACAAAATCGCTCGAAATGAATGGAGAGAAGTTCGCACTTCGACCACCCCCTATTGTTACCCATCACATAATTCTGACAAGGACACGAGAATCATTCGAAATGGATGAGTAGTAACAAACGAGATTGGGGTGGGGCAAAATAAGAAAAACGATGCCTTGGGTCAAAATCGATCGAAATGCGCGGATAGAAGTACGGACTTCGACCACACCCTATTGTTGCCCATCACATACGTGTTACAAGGACATAAGAAATCGTTCGAAACAGATGAGTAACGGGGGAGATTGGGGAGGGGCAAAATAGGTAAACGATGCCTTGGGACAAAATCGCTCAAAATGAGTGCAAGAAGTTCGCACTTAGACCACCCCCTATTGTTACGCATCACATAAGTGTTACAAGGACATGAGAATCATTTGAAACGGAAGAGTAACAAAGGAGATTGGGGAGTGGCAAAACAGGTACAACGATGCCTTGGGACAAAATCGCTCGAAATGAGCGGAGAGTAGTAGTTCGCACTTCGACCACCCCGAGAACCGTTCAAAACGGATGAGTAACGAAGGAGATTGGGGAGGGGCAAAATAGGAAAAATAATGGTATGGGACAAAATCACTACAAATGAGCGGAGAGAAATTCGGACTTCGACCACCACCCATTGTTACCCATCACATAAGTGTTACAAGGACACTAGAACCATTCGAAACGCATGAGTAACGAAGGAGATTGGGGAGGGACAAAACAGGTAAATGATGCCTGGGTATAAAATCGCTCAAAATGAGTGCAAGAAGTTCACACTTAGACCACCCCCTATTGTTACAAAGATATGAGAATCATTTCACATGGATGAGTAACGAAGGAGATTGAGGAATGGCAAAACAGGGACAACAATGCGTTGGGACAAAATCGCTCGAAATTAACGGAGGGAAGTTCAAACTTTGAGCACCCCCTAATGTTACCCATCACATAATTGTGGCATGGACACGAGAATCATTCGAAATGGATGAGGAACGAACGAGATTGGGGTGGGGCAAAATAGGAAAAATGATGCCTTAGGTCAAAATCGCTCGAAATGAGCGGAGAGAAGTTCGCACTTCGACCACCCCCTATTGTTACCCATCACATAACTGTGACAAGGACACGAGAATCATTCGAAATGGATGAGTAACAAACGAGATTGGAGTGGGGCAAAATAAGAAAAACGATGCCTTGGGTCAAAATCGAGCGAAATGAGCGGATAGAAGTACGGACTTTGACCACACCCTATTGTTGCCCATCACATACGTGTTACAAGGACACAAGAAATCGTTCGAAATGGATGAGTAACGACGGAGATTGGGGAGGGGCAAAATAGGGAAACGGTGCCTTGGGACAAAATTGCTCAAAATGAGCGCAAGAAGTTCGCACTTCGACCATCTCCTATTGTTACCCTTCAAATAAGTGTTACAAGGACATGAAAATCATTCGACACGGATGAGTAACGAAAGAGATTGAGGAGTGGCAAAATAGGGACAACAATGCCTTGGGACATAATCGCTCGAAATGAAACGGAGAGAAGTTCGCACTTCGACCACCCCCTATTGTTACCCATCACATAAATGTGACAAGGACACGATAATCATTCGAAATGGATGAGTAACAAATGAGATTGGGGCGTGGCAAAATAAGAAAAATGAAGCCTTGGGTCAAAATCGATCGAAATGAGCGGATAGAGGTACGGATTTCGACCACACCCTATTGTTACCCATCACATAAGTGTTACAAGGACACAAGAACCGTTCGAAACGGATGAGTAACGAAGGAGATTGGGGAGGGGCAAAATAGGGAAACGGTGCCTTGGGACAAAATTGCTCAAAATGAGCGCAAGTAGTTCGCACTTTGACCACCTCCTATTGTTACCCATCAAATTAGTGTTACAAGGACATAAAAATCATTCGAAACGGATGAGTAACAAACGAGATTGGGGTGGGGCAAAATAAGAAAAACGATGCCTTAGGTCAAAATCGCTCGAAATGAGCGGAGAGAAGTTCGCACTTCGACCACCCCCTATTGTTACCCATCACATAACTGTGACAAGGACACGAGAATCATTCGAAATGGATGAGTAACAAACGAGATTGGGGTGGGGCGAAATAAGAAAAACGATGCCTTGGGTCAAAATCGACCGAAATGAGCGGATAGAAGTACGGACTTCGACCACACCCTATTGTTGCCCATCACATACGTGTTACAAGGACACGAGAAATCGTTCGAAACAGATGAGTAACGAGGGAGATTGGGGAGGGGCAAAATAGGTAAACGATGCCTTGGGACAAAATAGCTCAAAATGAGTGCAAGAAGTTCGCATTTAGACCACCCCCTATTGTTACCCATCACATAAGTGTTACAAGGACATGAGAATCATTTGAAACGGATGAGTAACGAAGGAGATTGAGGAGTGGCAAAACAGGGACAACAATACCTTGGGACAAAATCGCTCGAAATGAATGGAGAGAAGTTCGCACTTCGACCACCCCCTATTGTTACCCATCACATAATTATGACAAGGACACGAGAATCATTCGAAATGGATGAGTAACAAACGAGATTGGGGTGGGGCAAAAATAAGAAAAACGATGTCTTGGGTCAAAATCGATCGAAATGAACGAATGGAAGTACGGACTTCAACCACACCCTATTGTTGCCCATCACATACGTGTTACAAGGACATGAGAAATCGTTCGAAACAGATGAGTAACGAGGGAGATTGGGGAGGGGCAAAATAGGTAAACGATGCCTTGGGACAAAATCGCTCAAAATGAGTGCAAGAAGTTCGCATTTAGACCACCCCCTATTGTTACCCATCACATAAGTGTTACAAGGACATGAGAATCATTTGAAACGGAAGAGTAACAAAGGAGATTGGGGAGGGGCAAAACAGGGACAACGATGCCTTGGGACAAAATCGCTCGAAATGAGCGGAGAGTAGTAGTTCGCACTTCGACCACCCCCTATTATTACCCATCACATAAGTGTTACAAGGACACGAGAACCGTTCGAAACGGATGAGTAACGAAGGAGATTGGGGAGGGGCAAAATAGGAAAAATAATGGTATGGGACAAAATCACTACAAATGAGCGGAGAGAAATTCGGACTTCGACCACCACCCATTGTTACCCATCACATAAGTGTTACAAGGACACTAGAACCATTCGAAACGCATGAGTAACGAAGGAGATTGGGGAGGGACAAAACAGGTAAACGATGCCTTGGGATAAAATCGCTCAAAATGAGTGCAAGAAGTTCACACTTAGACCACCCCCTATTGTTACAAAGATATGAGAATCATTTCACATGGATGAGTAACGAAGGAGATTGAGGAATGGCAAAACAGGGACAACAATGCGTTGGGACAAAATCGCTCGAAATGAACGGATGGAAGTTCGCACTTTGAGCACCCCCTAATGTTACCCATCACATAATTGTGGCAAGGACACGAGAATCATTTGAAATGGATGAGGAACGAACGACATTGGGGTGGGGCAAAATAGGAAAAACGATGCCTTAGGTCAAAATCGATTGAAATGAGCGGATAGAAGTACAGACTTCAACCACTCCCTATTGTTGCCCATCACATACGTGTTACAAGGACACGAGAAATAATTCAAAACAGATGAGTAACGGAGGAGATAGGGGAGGGGCAAAATAGGTAAACGATGGCTTGGGACAAAATTGCTCAAAATGAGCGCAAGAAGTTCGCACTTTGACAACCTCCTATTGTTACCCATCACATAATTGTGACAAGGACACGAGAATCATTCGAAACGGATGAGTAACAGACGAGATTGGGATGGGGCAAAATAAGAAAAACGATGCCTTGGGTCAAAATCGATCGAAATGAGCGGATAGAAGTACGGACTTCGACCACACCCTATTGTTGCCCATCACATACGTCTAACAAGGACACAAGAAATCGTTCGAAACGGATGAGTAACGAAGGAGATTGGGGAGGGGCAAAATAGGGAAACGGTGCCTTGGGACAAAATTGCTCAAAATGAGGGCAAGAAGTTCGCACTTCGACCACCTCCTATTGTTACCCTTCAAATAAGTGTTACAAGGACATGAAAATCATTTGAAACGGATGAGTAACGAAGGAGATTGAGGAGTGGCAAAACAGGGACAACAATACCTCGGGACAAAATCGCTCGAAATGAATGGAGAGAAGTTCGCACTTCGACCACCCCCTATTGTTACCCATCACATAATTATGACAAGGACACGAGAATCATTCGAAATGGATGAGTAACAAACGAGATTGCGGTGGGGCAAAAATAAGAAAAACGATGTCTTGGGTCAAAATCGGTCGAAATGAGCGGATAGAAGTACGGACTTCGACCACACCCTATTGTTGCCCATCACATACGTGTTACAAGGACACAAGAAATCGTTCGAAACGGATGAGTAACGACGGAGATTGGGGAGGGGCAAAATAGGGAAACGGTGCCTTGGGACAAAATTGCTCAAAATGAGCGCAAGAAGTTCGCACTTCGACCACCTCCTATTGTTACACTTCAAATAAGTGTTACAAGGACATGAAAATCATTCGAAACGGATGAGTAACGAAGGAGATTGAGGAGTGGCAAAATAGGGACAACAATGCCTTGGGACAAAATCGCTCGAAATGAACGGAGAGAAGTTCGCACTTCGACCACCCCCTATTGTTACCAATCACACATAATTGTTACAAGGACACGATAATCATTCGAAATGGATGAGTAACAAATGAGATTGGGGTGGGGCAAAATATGAAAAATGAAGCCTTGGGTCAAAATCGATCGAAATTAGCGGATAGAAGTAAGGACTTCGACTACACCCTATTGTTACCCATCACATAAGTGTTACAAGGACAAAAGAACCGTTCGAAACGGATGAGTAACGAAGGAGATTGGGGAGGGGCAAAATAGGGAAACGGTGCCTTGGGACAAAATTGCTCAAAATGAGCGCAAGAAGTTCGCACTTCGACCACCTCCTATTGTTACCCATCAAATAAGTGTTACAAGGACATGAAAATCATTCGAAACGGATGAGTAACGAAGGAGATTGAGGAGTGGCAAAACAGGGACAACAATACCTTGGGACAAAATCGCTCGAAATGAACGGAGAGAAGTTCGCACTTCGACCACCCCCTATTGTTACCCATCACATAATTATGACAAGGACACGAGAATCATTCGAAATGGATGAGTAACAAACGAGATTGCGGTGGGGCAAAAATAAGAAAAACGAAGCCTTGGGTCAAAATCGATCGAAATGAGCGGATAGAGGTACGGATTTCGACCACACCCTATTGTTACCCATCACATAAGTGTTACAAGGACACAAGAACCGTTCGAAACGGATGAGTAACGAAGGAGATTGGGGAGGGGCAAAATAGGGAAACGGTGCCTTGGGACAAAATTGCTCAAAATGAGCGCAAGTAGTTCGCACTTTGACCACCTCCTATTGTTACCCATCAAATTAGTGTTACAAGGACATAAAAATCATTCGAAACGGATGAGTAACAAACGAGATTGGGGTGGGGCAAAATAAGAAAAACGATGCCTTAGGTCAAAATCGCTCGAAATGAGCGGAGAGAAGTTCGCACTTTGACCACCCCCTATTGTTACCCATCACATAACTGTGACAAGGACACGAGAATCATTCGAAATGGATGAGTAACAAACGAGATTGGGGTGGGGCAAAATAAGAAAAATGATGCCTTGGGTCAAAATCGATCGAAATGAGCGGATAGAAGTACGGACTTCGACCACACCCTATTGTTGCCCATCACATACGTGTTACAAGGACACAAGAAATCGTTCGAAACGGATGAGTAACGAAGGAGATTGGGGAGGGGCAAAATAAGGAAACGGTGCCTTGGGACAAAATTGCTCAAAATGAGGGCAAGAAGTTCGCACTTCGACCACCTCCTATTGTTACCCATCAAATAAGTGATACAAGGACATGAAAATCATTCGACACGGATGAGTAACGAAGGAGAATGAGGAGTGGCAAAACAGGGACAACAATGCCTTGGGACAAAATCGCTCGAAATGAATGGAGAGAAGTTCGCACTTCAACCACCCCCTATTGTTACCCATCACATAATTGTGACAAGGACACGATAATCATTCAAAAAGAATGAGTAACAAATGAGATTGGGGCGTGGCAAAATTAGAAAAATGATGCCTTGGGTCAAAATCGATCGAAATGAGCGGATAGAAGTACGGACTTCGACCACACCCTATTGTTGCCCATCACATACGTGTTACAAGGACACAAGAAATTGTTCGAAACGGATGAGTAACAACGGAGAATGGGGAGGGGCAAAATAGGGAAACGGTGCCTTGGGACAAAATTGCTCAAAATGAGCGCAAGAAGTTCGCACTTCGACCACCTCCTATTGTTACCCTTCAAATAAGTGTTACAAGGACATGAAAATCATTCGAAACGGATGAGTAACGAAGGAGATTGAGGAGTGGCAAAACAGGGACAACAATGCCTTGGGACAAAATCGCTCGAAATGAATGGAGAGAAGTTCGCACTTCGACCACCCCCTATTGTTACCCATCACATAATTCTGACAAGGACACGAGAATCATTCGAAATGGATGAGTAGTAACAAACGAGATTGGGGTGGGGCAAAATAAGAAAAACGATGCCTTGGGTCAAAATCGATCGAAATGCGCGGATAGAAGTACGGACTTCGACCACACCCTATTGTTGCCCATCACATACGTGTTACAAGGACATAAGAAATCGTTCGAAACAGATGAGTAACGGGGGAGATTGGGGAGGGGCAAAATAGGTAAACGATGCCTTGGGACAAAATCGCTCAAAATGAGTGCAAGAAGTTCGCACTTAGACCACCCCCTATTGTTACCCATCACATAAGTGTTACAAGGACATGAGAATCATTTGAAACGGAAGAGTAACAAAGGAGATTGGGGAGTGGCAAAACAGGTACAACGATGCCTTGGGACAAAATCGCTCGAAATGAGCGGAGAGTAGTAGTTCGCACTTCGACCACCCCGAGAACCGTTCGAAACGGATGAGTAACGAAGGAGATTGGGGAGGGGCAAAATAGGAAAAATAATGGTATGGGACAAAATCACTACAAATGAGCGGAGAGAAATTCGGACTTCGACCACCACCCATTGTTACCCATCACATAAGTGTTACAAGGACACTAGAACCATTCGAAACGCATGAGTAACGAAGGAGATTGGGGAGGGACAAAACAGGTAAACGATGCCTGGGTATAAAATCGCTCAAAATGAGTGCAAGAAGTTCACACTTAGACCACCCCCTATTGTTACAAAGATATGAGAATCATTTCACATGGATGAGTAACGAAGGAGATTGAGGAATGGCAAAACAGGGACAACAATGCGTTGGGACAAAATCGCTCGAAATTAACGGAGGGAAGTTCGAACTTTGAGCACCCCCTAATGCTACCCATCACATAATTGTGGCATGGACACGAGAATCATTCGAAATGGATGAGGAACGAACGAGATTGGGGTGGGGCAAAATAGGAAAAATGATGCCATAGGTCAAAATCGCTCGAAATGAGCGGAGAGAAGTTCGCACTTCGACCACCCCCTATTGTTACCCATCACATAACTGTGACAAGGACACGAGAATCATTCGAAATGGATGAGTAACAAACGAGATTGGAGTGGGGCAAAATAAGAAAAACGATGCCTTGGGTCAAAATCGAGCGAAATGAGCGGATAGAAGTACGGACTTTGACCACACCCTATTGTTGCCCATCACATACGTGTTACAAGGACACAAGAAATCGTTCGAAATGGATGAGTAACGACGGAGATTGGGGAGGGGCAAAATAGGGAAACGGTGCCTTGGGACAAAATTGCTCAAAATGAGCGCAAGAAGTTCGCACTTCGACCATCTCCTATTGTTACCCTTCAAATAAGTGTTACAAGGACATGAAAATCATTCGACACGGATGAGTAACGAAAGAGATTGAGGAGTGGCAACATAGGGACAACAATGCCTTGGGACATAATCGCTCGAAATGAAACGGAGAGAAGTTCGCACTTCGACCACCCCCTATTGTTACCCATCACATAAATGTGACAAGGACACGATAATCATTCGAAATGGATGAGTAACAAATGAGATTGGGGCGTGGCAAAATAAGAAAAACGAAGCCTTGGGTCAAAATCGATCGAAATGAGCGGATAGAGGTACGGATTTCGACCACACCCTATTGTTACCCATCACATAAGTGTTACAAGGACACAAGAACCGTTCGAAACGGATGAGTAACGAAGGAGATTGGGGAGGGGCAAAATAGGGAAACGGTGCCTTGGGACAAAATTGCTCAAAATGAGCGCAAGTAGTTCGCACTTTGACCACCTCCTATTGTTACCCATCAAATTAGTGTTACAAGGACATAAAAATCATTCGAAACGGATGAGTAACAAACGAGATTGGGGTGGGGCAAAATAAGAAAAACGATGCCTTAGGTCAAAATCGCTCGAAATGAGCGGAGAGAAGTTCGCACTTCGACCACCCCCTATTGTTACCCATCACATAACTGTGACAAGGACACGAGAATCATTCGAAATGGATGAGTAACAAACGAGATTGGGGTGGGGCGAAATAAGAAAAACGATGCCTTGGGTCAAAATCGACCGAAATGAGCGTATAGAAGTACGGACTTCGACCACACCCTATTGTTGCCCATCACATACGTGTTACAAGGACACGAGAAATCGTTCGAAACAGATGAGTAACGAGGGAGATTGGGGAGGGGCAAAATAAGTAAACGATGCCTTGGGACAAAATAGCTCAAAATGAGTGCAAGAAGTTCGCATTTAGACCACCCCCTATTGTTACCCATCACATAAGTGTTACAAGGACATGAGAATCATTTGAAACGGATGAGTAACGAAGGAGATTGAGGAGTGGCAAAACAGGGACAACAATACCTTGGGACAAAATCGCTCGAAATGAATGGAGAGAAGTTCGCACTTCGACCACCCCCTATTGTTACCCATCACATAATTATGACAAGGACACGAGAATCATTCGAAATGGATGAGTAACAAACGAGATTGGGGTGGGGCAAAAATAAGAAAAACGATGTCTTGGGTCAAAATCGATCGAAATGAACGGATGGAAGTACGGACTTCAACCACACCCTATTGTTGCCCATCACATACGTGTTACAAGGACATGAGAAATCGTTCGAAACAGATGAGTAACGAGGGAGATTGGGGAGGGGCAAAATAGGTAAACGATGCCTTGGGACAAAATCGCTCAAAATGAGTGCAAGAAGTTCGCATTTAGACCACCCCCTATTGTTACCCATCACATAAGTGTTACAAGGACATGAGAATCATTTGAAACGGAAGAGTAACAAAGGAGATTGGGGAGGGGCAAAACAGGGACAACGATGCCTTGGGACAAAATCGCTCGAAATGAGCGGAGAGTAGTAGTTCGCACTTCGACCACCCCCTATTATTACCCATCACATAAGTGTTACAAGGACACGAGAACCGTTCGAAACGGATGAGTAACGAAGGAGATTGGGGAGGGGCAAAATAGGAAAAATAATGGTATGGGACAAAATCACTACAAATGAGCGGAGAGAAATTCGGACTTCGACCACCACCCATTGTTACCCATCACATAAGTGTTACAAGGACACTAGAACCATTCGAAACGCATGAGTAACGAAGGAGATTGGGGAGGGACAAAACAGGTAAACGATGCCTTGGGATAAAATCGCTCAAAATGAGTGCAAGAAGTTCACACTTAGACCACCCCCTATTGTTACAAAGATATGAGAATCATTTCACATGGATGAGTAACGAAGGAGATTGAGGAATGGCAAAACAGGGACAACAATGCGTTGGGACAAAATCGCTCGAAATGAACGGATGGAAGTTCGCACTTTGAGCACCCCCTAATGTTACCCATCACATAATTGTGGTAAGGACACGAGAATCATTTGAAATGGATGAGGAACGAACGACATTGGGGTAGGGCAAAATAGGAAAAACGATGCCTTAGGTCAAAATCGATTGAAATGAGCGGATAGAAGTACAGACTTCAACCACTCCCTATTGTTGCCCATCACATACGTGTTACAAGGACACGAGAAATAATTCAAAACAGATGAGTAACGGAGGAGATAGGGGAGGGGCAAAATAGGTAAACGATGGCTTGGGACAAAATTGCTCAAAATGAGCGCAAGAAGTTCGCACTTTGACAACCTCCTATTGTTACCCATCACATAATTGTGACAAGGACACGAGAATCATTCGAAATGGATGAGTAACAGACGAGATTGGGATGGGGCAAAATAAGAAAAATGATGCCTTGGGTCAAAATCGATCGAAATGAGCGGATAGAAGTACGGACTTCGACCACACCCTATTGTTGCCCATCACATACGTCTAACAAGGACACAAGAAATCGTTCGAAACGGATGAGTAACGAAGGAGATTGGGGAGGGGCAAAATAGGGAAACGGTGCCTTGGGACAAAATTGCTCAAAATGAGGGCAAGAAGTTCGCACTTCGACCACCTCCTATTGTTACCCTTCAAATAAGTGTTACAAGGACATGAAAATCATTCGAAACGGATGAGTAACGAAGGAGATTGAGGAGTGGCAAAACAGGGACAACAATACCTGGGGACAAAATCGCTCGAAATGAATGGAGAGAAGTTCGCACTTCGACCACCCCCTATTGTTACCCATCACATAATTATGACAAGGACACGAGAATCATTCGAAATGGATGACTAACAAACGAGATTGCGGTGGGGCAAAAATAAGAAAAACGATGTCTTGGGTCAAAATCGGTCGAAATGAGCGGATAGAAGTACGGACTTCGACCACACCCTATTGTTGCCCATCACATACGTGTTACAAGGACACAAGAAATCGTTCGAAACGGATGAGTAACGACGGAGATTGGGGAGGGGCAAAATAGGGAAACGGTGCCTTGGGACAAAATTGCTCAAAATGAGCGCAAGAAGTTCGCACTTCGACCACCTCCTATTGTTACACTTCAAATAAGTGTTACAAGGACATGAAAATCATTCGAAACGGATGAGTAACGAAGGAGATTGAGGAGTGGCAAAATAGGGACAACAATGCCTTGGGACAAAATCGCTCGAAATGAACGGAGAGAAGTTCGCACTTCGACCACCCCCTATTGTTACCAATCACACATAATTGTTACAAGGACACGATAATCATTCGAAATGGATGAGTAACAAATGAGATTGGGGTGGGGCAAAATATGAAAAATGAAGCCTTGGGTCAAAATCGATCGAAATTAGCGGATAGAAGTAAGGACTTCGACCACACCCTATTGTTACCCATCACATAAGTGTTACAAGGACAAAAGAACCGTTCGAAACAGATGAGTAACGAAGGAGATTGGGGAAGGGCAAAATAGGGAAACGGTGCCTTGGGACAAAATTGCTCAAAATGAGCGCAAGAAGTTCGCACTTCGACCACCTCCTATTGTTACCCATCAAATAAGTGTTACAAGGACATGAAAATCACTCGAAATGGATGAGTAACGAAGGAGATTGAGGAGTGGCAAAATAGGGACAACAATGCCTTGGGACAAAATCGCTCGAAATGAATGGAGAGAAGTTCGCACTTCGACCACCCCCTATTGTTACCCATCACATAATTATGACAAGGACACGAGAATCATTTGAAATGGATGAGTAACAAACGAGATTGCGGTGGGGCAAAAATAAGAAAAACGATGTCTTGGGTCAAAATCGGTCGAAATGAGCGGATAGAAGTACGGACTTCGACCACACCCTATTGTTGCCCATCACATACGTGTTACAAGGACACAAGAAATCGTTCGAAACGGATGAGTAATGACGGAGATTGGGGAGGGGCAAAATAGGGAAACGGTGCCTTGGGACAAAATTGCTCAAAATGAGCGCAAGAAGTTCGCACTTCGACCACCTCCTATTGTTACACTTCAAATAAGTGTTACAAGGACATGAAAATCATTCGAAACGGATGAGTAACGAAGTAGATTGAGGAGTGGCAAAATAGGGACAACAATGCCTTGGGACAAAATCGCTCGAAATGAACGGAGAGAAGTTCGCACTTCGACCACCCCCTATTGTTACCAATCACACATAATTGTTACAAGGACACGATAATCATTCGAAATGGATGAGTAACAAATGAGATTGGGGTGGGGCAAAATATGAAAAATGAAGCCTTGGGTCAAAATCGATCGAAATTAGCGGATAGAAGTACGGACTTCGACCACACCCTATTGTTTCCCATCACATACGTGTTACAAGGACATAAGAACCGTTCGAAACGGATGAGTAACCAAGGAGATTGGGGAGGGGCAAAATAGGGAAACGGTGCCTTGGGACAAAATTGCTCAAAATGAGCGCAAGAAGTTCGCACTTCGACCACCTCCTGTTGTTACCCTACAAATAAGTGTTACAAGGACATGAAAATCATTCGAAACGGATGAGTAACGAAGGAGATTGAGGAGTGGCAAAATAGGGACAACAATGCCTTCGGACAAAATCGCTCGAAATGAACGGAGAGAAGTTCGCACTTCGACCACCCCCTATTGTTACCCATCACATAATTGTGACAAGGACACGAGAATCATTCGAAATGGATGAGTAACAAACGAGATTGGGGTGGGGCAAAATAAGAAAAACGAAGCCTTGGGTCAAAATCGATCGAAATTAGCGGATAGAAGTACGGACTTCGACCACACCCTATTGTTACCCATCACATAAGTGTTACAAGGACAAAAGAACCGTTCGAAACGGATGAGTAACGAAGGAGATTGGGGAGGGGCAAAATAGGGAAACGGTGCCTTGGGACAAAATTGCTCAAAATGAGCGCAAGAAGTTCGCACTTCGACCACCTCCTATTGTTACCCATCAAATAAGTGTTACAAGGACATGAAAATCATTCGAAACGGATGAGTAACGAAGGAGATTGAGGAGTGGCAAAACAGGGACAACAATACCTTGGGACAAAATCGCTCGAAATGAATGGAGAGAAGTTCGCACTTCGACCACCCCCCTATTGTTACCCATCACATAATTATGACACGGACACGAGAATCATTCGAAATGGATGAGTAACAAACGAGATTGGGGTGGGGCAAAAATAAGAAAAACGATGCCTTGGGTCAAAATCGATCGAAACGAACGGATAGAAATACGGACTTCGACCACACCCTATTGTTGCCCATCACATACGTGTTACAAGGACACGAGAAATCGTTCGAAACAGATGAGTAACGAGGGAGATTGGGGAGGGGCAAAATAGGTAAACGATGCCTTGGGATAAAATCGCTCAAAATGAGTGCAAGAAGTTCGCATTTAGACCACCCCCTATTGTTACCCATCACATAAGTGTTACAAGGACATGAGAATCATTTGAAACGGAAGAGTAACAAAGGAGATTGGGGAGGGGCAAAACAGGGACAACGATGCCTTGGGACAAAATCGCTCGAAATGAGCGGAGAGTAGTAGTTCGCACTTCAACCACCCCCTATTATTACCCATCACATAAGTGTTACAAGGACATGAGAACCGTTCGAAACGGATGAGTAACGAAGGAGATTGGGGAGGGGCAAAATAGGAAAAATAATGGTATGGGACAAAATCACTACAAAGAGCGGAGAGATATTCGGACTTCGACCACCACCCATTGTTACCCATCACATAAGTGTTACAAGGACACTAGAACCATTCGAAACGCATGAGTAACGAAGGAGATTGGGGAGGGACAAAACAGGTAAACGATGCCTTGGGATAAAATCGCTCAAAATGAGTGCAAGAAGTTCACACTTAGACCACCCCCTATTGTTACAAAGATATGAGAATCATTTCACATGGATGAGTAACGAAGGAGATTGAGGAATGGCAAAACAGGGACAACAATACGTTGGGACAAAATCGCTCGAAATGAACGGATGGAAGTTCGCACTTTGAGCACCCCCTAATGTTACCCATCACATAATTGTGGCAAGGACACGAGAATCATTCGAAATGGATGCGGAACGAACGACATTGGGGTGGGGCAAAATAGGAAAAACGATGCCTTAGGTCAAAATCGATTGAAATGAGCGGATTGAAGTACAGACTTCAACCACTCCCTATTGTTGCCCATCACATACGTGTTACAAGGACACGAGAAATAGTTCAAAACAGATGAGTAACGGAGGAGATAGGGGATGGGCAAAATAGGTAAACGATGGCTTGGGACAAAATTGCTCAAAATGAGCGCAAGAAGTTCGCACTTTAACAACCTCCTATTGTTACCCATCACATAATTGTGATAAGGACACGAGAATCATTCGAAATGGATGAGTAATAGACGAGATTGGGATGGGGCAAAATAAGAAAAATGATGCCTTGGGTCAAAATCGGTCGAAATGAGCGGATAGAAGTACGGACTTCGACCACACCCTATTGTTGCCCATCACATACGTCTTACAAGGACACAAGAAATCGTTCGAAACGGATGAGTAACGAAGGAGATTGGGGAGGGGCAAAATAGGGAAACGGTGCCTTGGGACAAAATTGCTCAAAATGAGGGCAAGAAGTTCGCACTTCGACCACCTCCTATTGTTACCCTTCAAATAAGTGTTACAAGGACATGAAAATCATTCGAAACGGATGAGTAACGAAGGAGATTGAGGAGTGGCAAAACAGGGACAACAATACCTTGGGACAAAATCGCTCGAAATGAATGGAGAGAAGTTCGCACTTCGACCACCCCTATTGTTACCCATCACATAATTATGACAAGGACACGAGAATCATTCGAAATGGATGAGTAACAAACGAGATTGGGGTGGGGCAAAAATAAGAAAAACGTTGTCTTGGGTCAAAATCGATCGAAATGAACGGATGGAAGTACGGACTTCGACCACACCCTATTGTTGCCCATCACATACGTGTTACAAGGACATGAGAAATCGTTCGAAACAGATGAGTAACGAGGGAGATTGGGGAGGGGCAAAATAGGTAAACGATGCCTAGGGACAAAATCGCTCAAAATGAGCGCAAGAAGTTCGCACTTTGACAACCTCCTATTGTTACCCATCACATAATTGTGACAAGGACACGAGAATCATTCGAAATGGATGAGTAACAAACGAGATTGGGGTGGGGCAAAATAAGAAAAACGATGCCTTGGGTCAAAATCAATCGAAATGAGCGGATAGAAGTACGGACTTCGACCACACCCTATTGTTGCCCATCACATACGTGTTACAAGGACACAAGAAATCGTTCGAAACGGATGAGTAACGACGGAGATTGGGGAGGGGCAAAATAGGGAAACGGTGCCTTGGGACAAAATTGCTCAAAATGAGCGCAAGAAGTTCGCAATTCGACCACCTCCTATTGTTACCCATCAAATAAGTGTTACAAGGATATGAAAATCATTCGAAACGGATGAGTAACGAAGGAGATTGAGGAGTGGCAAAACAGGGACAACAATACCTTGGGACAAAATCGCTCGAAATGAACGGAGAGAAGTTCGCACTTCGACCACCCCCTATTGTTACCCATCACACATAATTGTGACAAGGACACGATAATCATTCGAAATGGATGAGTAACAAATGAGATTGGGGTGGGGCAAAATAAGAAAAACGAAGCCTTGGGTCAAAATCGATCGAAATTAGCGGATAGAAGTACGGACTTCGACCACACCCTATTGTTTCCCATCACATACGTGTTACAAGGACAAAAGAACCGTTCGAAACGGATGAGTAACGAAGGAGATTGGGGAGGGGCAAAATAGGGAAACGGTGCCTTGGGACAAAATTGCTCAAAATGAGCGCAAGAAGTTCGCACTTCGACCACCTCCTGTTGTTACCCTACAAATAAGTGTTACAAGGACATGAAAATCATTCGAAACGGATGAGTAACGAAGGAGATTGAGGAGTGGCAAAATAGGGACAACAATGCCTTGGGACAAAATCGCTCGAAATGAACGGAGAGAAGTTCGCACTTCGACCACCCCCTATTGTTACCCATCACATAATTGTGACAAGGACACGAGAATCATTCGAAATGGATGAGTAACAAACGAGATTGGGGTGGGGCAAAATAAGAATAACGATGCCTTGGGTCAAAATCAATCGAAATGAGCGGATAGAAGTACGGACTTCGACCACACCCAATTGTTGCCCATCACATACGTGTTACAAGGACACAAGAAATCATTCGAAACGGATGAGTAACGACGGAGATTGGGGAGAAACAAAATAGGGAAACGGTGCCTTGGGACAAAATTGCTCAAAATGAGCGCAAGAAGTTCGCACTTCGACCACCTCCTATTGTTACCCTTCAAATAAGTGTTACAAGGACATGAAAATCATTCGAAACGGATGAGTAACGAAGGAGATTGAGGAGTGGCAAAATAGGGACAACAATGCCTTGGGACAAAATCGCTCGAAATGAACGGAGAGAAGTTCGCACTTCGACCACCCCCTATTGTTACCCATCACACATAATTGCGACAAGGACACGATAATCATTCGAAATGGATGAGTAACAAATGAGATTGGGGTGGGGCAAAATAAGAAAAACGAAGCCTTGGGTCAAAATCGATCGAAATTAGCGGATAGAAGTACGGACTTCGACCACACCCTATTGTTACCCATCACATAAGTGTTACAAGGACAAAAGAACCGTTCGAAACGGATGAGTAACGAAGGAGATTGGGGAGGGGCAAAATAGGGAAACGGTGCCTTGGGACAAAATTGCTCAAAATGAGCGCAAGAAGTTCGCACTTCGACCACCTCCTATTGTTACCCATCAAATAAGTGTTACAAGGACATGAAAATCATTCGAAACGGATGAGTAACGAAGGAGATTGAGGAGTGGCAAAACAGGGACAACAATACCTTGGGACAAAATCGCTCGAAATGAATGGAGAGAAGTTCGCACTTCGACCACCCCCCTATTGTTACCCATCACATAATTATGACACGGACACGAGAATCATTCGAAATGGATGAGTAACAAACGAGATTGGGGTGGGGCAAAAATATGAAAAACGATGCCTTGGGTCAAAATCGATCGAAACGAACGGATAGAAGTACGGACTTCGACCACACCCTATTGTTGCCCATCACATACGTGTTACAAGGACACGAGAAATCGTTCGAAACAGATGAGTAACGAGGGAGATTGGGGAGGGGCAAAATAGGTAAACGATGCCTTGGGACAAAATCGCTCAAAATGAGTGCAAGAAGTTCGCATTTAGACCACCCCCTATTGTTACCCATCACATAAGTGTTACAAGGACATGAGAATCATTTGAAACGGAAGAGTAACAAAGGAGATTGGGGAGGGGCAAAACAGGGACAACGATGCCTTGGGACAAAATCGCTCGACATGAGCGGAGAGTAGTAGTTCGCACTTCGACCACCCCCTATTATTACCCATCACATAAGTGTTACAAGGACATGAGAACCGTTCGAAACGGATGAGTAACGAAGGAGATTGGGGAGGGGCAAAATAGGAAAAATAATGGTATGGGACAAAATCACTACAAATGAGCGGAGAGAAATTCGGACTTCGACCACCACCCATTGTTACCTATCACATAAGTGTTACAAGGACACTAGAACCATTCGAAACGCATGAGTAACGAAGGAGATTGGGGAGGGACAAAACAGGTAAACGATGCCTTGGGATAAAATCGCTCAAAATGAGTGCAAGAAGTTCACACCTAGACCACCCCCTATTGTTACAAAGATATGAGAATCATTTCACATGGATGAGTGATGCAGCCCGTAGATCATGGATTTCAATTCATGGGCCAAGAATCAAAGATGATATGAGTTGAAAAGTGAAGATAATATTTTGTAGTTTATTTAGTTGTTTATTTTATTAATTTTCGGATTTTATTAGTACCATATTTGATAGGGCTATTTTCAGCATTATTTTGGTGATTTTATTCCTTTTTAGACTAGGATTTGGTTTGGTATATGTTGGGATAGGTTTTTAACTAGTTTCCTTGTGGGATTAGGACTTTTTGAAGCCTATAAATATGGCTCTTAGATAGGTGACGAAAATTGAACAATTATTGATGAATAAAATTTGAGTTTATTTCTCTCTTGAGAATTCTTTGAATTTCTTTTGGTGTGACCAAGAAATTCCTTATCCGGCGAATCAACGAGTTCATCATCCCTCGTTGTGTGTCATTCAGCGTCCCCGTGTGGCTCGGCGACCGTCTCTTTGGGATATAGAGGTTTCGGCTTATCTATATTACTTAGGGGGTTTAGTTCGTAGACGTATTGGGACTTCCATTAGTTCGATTCAGTCTTCCGCGTGCGTAAGTTATACGGATCTGCGAAGGTTCGTATCATTTGGTAACAAAGCCTAGGTTGCGTTGTCCAGATTTTTTATTTTTTTTCAGATTCGTTTTGTCTTGGTTATTCGTCTTGTTCACGTACTGTCCTCGTGCTTGTTCTGGGTACTTCGTTATTTTATGTCTGGTCGAGTAATTAATTATTGTTATCTCCGTATCTGATTGTTTAGCATCGTAAAAAAAAAAAAAAAAAAAAAAAAAAAAAAAGTTTTAATTGTGGGGTTGGTCCGTAATGTCTATCACGTGTGATTGAGTCATCAATTGTTGCTGCTTGATTTATTTTTGTCAATTCTTGATTAGCGCAAATAGAATTCTTATTTGCGTTCATTAACTTGTCAATTAAAAATTCCTATTCTGCGTATTGCTGTTGTGTTTCCTCGTGTAGTGTCATTAAGAAATAAAAATAAAAAATAAAAAAAAAATCTGTGTTCTTGAGTCGTCTAGAGCCATTAGGATCAGTTTCTGTGTAGCATTTTTCCAATTTCTTTTCTTCCTATATTCCGTGCCCTTTGATTTTGTTGGTAAGAGTTTGGTGGCTTGAGAGGATTTGAGTGCTTATAAGAGAGAATTGAGTGGAAAAAGGCAAGAGAGGTGAGATTATTAGAGGGTAAAAGCCATAGATATTGAGTGATACACGAGTGCTGAGTGAATCATCTTTGAGCGATACATGAGTGCTTGTGAGGTGGTGAGGATCTTTTTTAGCTAACATTTTCGTTTTTGTGAAAAAAAAAAAAAGGAAAAATTGTTTTGCAGGTATGTCGGTGTTCGGAGGTAGAGGAAGTCGAGAAAATAACCGGTGGAATCATTTTGAGTCGGAATATGATGGGTATGGAGAGGATTGGGAGAATGGAGATGAAGAGGACTGCTGGTATAGAGGTATAAGAAGAAGACAAGATAATAATCTGGGAAACATCAAGATGAACATTCCTTCATTCCAAGGGAGGAACGATCCAGAAGCTTATCTTGAATGGGAAAGGAAGGTGGAGTTGATGTTTGATTATCAAGATTACTCCGAGCTGAAGAAGGTGAAGTTAGCAGCCACTACGTTCTCAGGCTATGCTCTACCTTGGTGGAATCAGTTTGTGAAGAGTAGAAGAAGGTACGGAGAGCAACCTATTCAGAGTTGGAAAGAGATGAAGGCAGTGATGAGGAAGCGCTATGCGCCTTCACATTACTATCCTGCGATTCAGACCGATTGGAGGCAACCTTAAGCTGCTAATGTTTCATATTCAAAGAGAAGTTATTGGGAGGAAGAAGAGCAGCCGAAGGTGTATACACGTGCATATGTGAAGCCAAGGTCAGAATGTACGAGTTTCTCTAAACCAATTCGTGATAGTGGTGGAGTTGTGACCAGAGATGAGATAGAAGATTCAAAACTGAAGATCTTGGAAATCTTGAAAGAATTGTGTCAAGTGGTGGAAGTAATCAAAGCACCTCCTGCGGTTACTTTAATTGATGATGGAGTTCCGAGTGTAGAGAATCAAGTGGATAATGAAGATAACATCATGCATATCGAGGATACTGTGTCCCTTGTTTCTTTTACTCCATTGGTTGTTGAGAAACAAGTTTGTGAGGATCAAGTACAGCTGCAAAAAGAGGCGGAGATGGTGAAGCCTAAGGAGGAGGAAGTAGAGACAAAGGAGAATGAGTTGATGCATCAGTCTCTACTTGATCGGAGTGATGACTTGGAGTGGGTCGAAAAGGAGGAGAAGTTTGTGGGGGCAAATTGTAGCAAGGGTAAAGTTTTGGCCACTAATGATATTGAATTCTCTTCTATTTATTCATTAGTGCAGGAATTCGATGATGTTTCTTCCAAAGATGCATTTCATGATTTATTATCCATTCGAGGGAGCGAACATTTGATCGGGTTCAAGGGGATAAAGAAGTTGGAGGAATTTGAAGAGAAGGAGAAGCAAAGTTTCTTTCCTTTTGACGTGGGAGACGGCCAGGATTTGAGGACAAATCCTCTTCAAGAGGAGGGGAATGATGCAGCCCGTAGATCATGGATTTCAATTCATGGGCCAAGAATTAAAGATGATATGGGTTGAAAAGTGAAGATAATATTTTGTAGTTTATTTAGTTGTTTATTTTATTAATTTTCGGATTTTATTAGTACCATATTTGATAGGGCTATTTTCAGCATTATTTTGGTGATTTTATTCCTTTTTAGACTAGGATTTGGTTTGGTATATGTTGGGATAGGTTTTTAACTAGTTTCCTTGTGGGATTAGGACTTTTTGAAGCCTATAAATATGGCTCTTAGATAGGTGACGAAAATTGAACAATTATTGATGAATAAAATTTGAGTTTATTTCTCTCTTGAGAATTCTTTGAATTTCTTTTGGTGTGACCAAGAAATTCCTTATCCGGCGAATCAACGAGTTCATCATCCCTCGTTGTGTGTCATTCAGCGTCCCCGTGTGGCTCGGCGACCGTCTCGTTGGGATATAGAGGTTTCGGCTTATCTATATTACTTAGGGGGTTTAGTTCGTAGACGTATTGGGACTTCCATTAGTTCGATTCAGTCTTCCGCGTGCGTAAGTTATACGGATCTGCGAAGGTTCGTATCAATGAGTAACGAAGGAGATTGAGGAATTGCAAAACAGGGACAACAATGCGTTGGGACAAAATCGCTCGAAATGAACGGATGGAAGTTCGCACTTTGAGCACCCCCTAATGTTACCCATCACATAATTGTGGCAAGGACACGAGAATCATTCCAAATGGATGAGGAACGAACGACATTGGGGTGGGGCAAAATAGGAAAAACGATGCCTTAGGTCAAAATCGATTGAAATGAGCGGATTGAAGTACAGACTTCAACCACTCCCTATTGTTGCCCATCACATACGTGTTACAAGGACACGAGAAATAATTCAAAACAGATGAGTAACGGAGGAGATAGGGGAGGGGCAAAATAGGTAAACGATGGCTTGGGACAAAATTGCTCAAAATGAGCGCAAGAAGTCCGCACTTTGACAACCTCCTATTGTTACCCATCACATAATTGTGACAAGGACACGAGAATCATTCGAAATGGATGAGTAACAGACGAAATTGGGATGGGGCAAAATAAGAAAAACGATGCCTTGGGTCAAAATCAGTCGAAATGAGCGGATAGAAGTACGGACTTCGACCACACCCTATTGTTGCCCATCACATACGTCTTACAAGGACACAAGAAATCGTTCGAAACGGATGAGTAACGAAGGAGATTGGGGAGGGGCAAAATAGGGAAACGTTGCCTTGGGACAAAATTGCTCAAAATGAGGGCAAGAAGTTCGCACTTCGACCACCTCCTATTGTTACCCATCAAATAAGTGTTACAAGGACATGAAAATCATCGAAACGGATGAGTAACGAAGGAGATTGAGGAGTGGCAAAACAGGGACAACAATACCTTGGGACAAAATCGCTCGAAATGAATGGAGAGAAGTTCGCACTTCGACCACCCCCTATTGTTACCCATCACATAATTATGACAAGGACACGAGAATCATTCGAAATGGATGAGTAACAAACAAGATTGGGGTGGGGCAAAAATAAGAAAAACGATGTCTTGGGTCAAAATCGATCGAAATGAACGGATGGAAGTACGGACTTCGACCACACCCTATTGTTGCCCATCACATACGTGTTACAAGGACATGAGAAATCGTTCGAAACAGATGAGTAACGAGGGAGATTGGGGAGGGGCAAAATAGGTAAACGATGCCTAGGGACAAAATCGCTCAAAATGAGCGCAAGAAGTTCGCACTTTGACAACCTCCTATTGTTACCCATCACATAATTGTGACAAGGACACGAGAATTATTCGAAATGGATGAGTAACAAACGAGATTGGGGTGGGGCAAAATAATAAAAACGATGCCTTGGGTCAAAATCAATCGAAATGAGCGGATAGAAGTACGGACTTCGACCACACCCTATTGTTGCCCATCACATACGTGTTACAAGGACACAAGAAATCGTTCGAAACGGATGAGTAACGACGGAGATTGGGGAGGGGCAAAATAGGGAAACGGTGCCTTGGGACAAAATTGCTCAAAATGAGCGCAAGAAGTTCGCAATTCGACCACCTCCTATTGTTACCCATCAAATAAGTGTTACAAGGACATGAAAATCATTCGAAACGGATGAGTAACGAAGGAGATTGAGGAGTGGCAAAACAGGGACAACAATACCTTGGGACAAAATCGCTCGAAATGAACGGAGAGAAGTTCGCACTTCGACCACCCCCTATTGTTACCCATCACACATAATTGTGACAAGGACACGATAATCATTCGAAATGGATGAGTAACAAATGAGATTGGGGTGGGGCAAAATAAGAAAAACGAAGCCGTGGGTCAAAATCGATCGAAATTAGCGGATAGAAGTACGGACTTCGACCACACCCTATTGTTACCCATCACATAAGTGTTACAAGGACAAAAGAACCGTTCGAAACAGATGAGTAACGAAGGAGATTGGGGAGGGGCAAAATAGGGAAACGGTGCCTTGGGACAAAATTGCTCAAAATGCGCGCAAGAAGTTCGCACTTCGACCACCTCCTATTGTTACCCATCAAATAAGTGTTACAAGGACATGAAAATCATTCGAAACGGATTAGTAACGAAGGAGATTGAGGAGTGGCAAAACAGGGACAACAATACCTTGGGACAAAATCGCTCGAAATGAATGGAGAGAAGTTCGCACTTCGACCACCCCCTATTGTTACCCATCACATAATTATGACAAGGACACGAGAATCATTCGAAATGGATGAGTAACAAACGAGATTGGGGTGGGGCAAAAATAAGAAAAACGATGCCTTGGGTCAAAATCGATTGAAATGATCGGATGGAAGTACGGACTTCGACCACACCCTATTGTTGCCCATCACATACGTGTTACAAGGACATGAGAAATCGTTCGAAACAGATGAGTAACGAGGGAGATTGGGGAGGGGCAAAATAGGTAAACGATGCCTAGGGACAAAATCGCTCAAAATGAGTGCAAGAAGTTCGCACTTAGACCACCCCCTATAGTTACCCATCACATAAGTGTTACAAGGAAATGAGAATCATTTGAAACGAAAGAGTAACAAAGGAGATTGGGGAAAGGTAAAACAGGGACAATGATGCCTTGAGACAGAATCGCTCGAAATCAGCGGAGAGAAGTTCGCACTTCGACCACCCCCTATTATTACCCATCACATAATTGTGACAAGGACACGAGAATCATTCGAAATGGATGAGTAACAAACGAGATTGGGGTGGGGCAAAATAAGAAAAACGATGCCTTGGGTCAAAATCGATCGAAATGAACGGATGGAAGTACGGACTTCGACCACACCCTATTGTTGCCCATCACATACGTGTTACACGGACACAAGAAATCGTTCGAAACGGATGAGTAACGACGGAGATTGGGGAGGGGCAAAATAGGGAAACGGTGCCTTGGGACAAAATTGCTCAAAATGAGCGCAAGAAGTTCGCACTTCGACCACCTCCAATTGTTACCCTTCAAATAAGTGTTACAAGGACATGAAAATCATTCGAAACGGATGAGTAACGAAGGAGATTGAGGAGTGGCAAAATAGGGACAACAATACCTTGGGACAAAATCGCTCGAAATGAATGGACAGAAGTTCGCACTTCGGCCACCCCCTATTGTTACCCATCACATAATTATGACAAGGACACGAGAATCATTCGAAATGGATGTGTAACAAACGAGATTGGGGTGGGGCAAAAATAAGAAAAACGATGCCTTGGGTGAAAATCGATCGAAATGAACAGATGGAAGTACGGACTTCGACCACACCCTATTGTTGCCCAGCACATACGTGTTACAAGGACATGAGAAATTGTTCGAAACAGATGAGTAAC
Source organism: Mentha longifolia (assembly GCA_001642375.2). Lineage (NCBI taxonomy): Eukaryota > Viridiplantae > Streptophyta > Magnoliopsida > Lamiales > Lamiaceae > Mentha > Mentha longifolia. Next base: position 25,386,021 of record CM038117.1, on the reverse strand, counting down.
GAGGGAGATTGGGGAGGGGCAAAATAGGTAAACGATGCCTAGGGACAAAATCGCTCAAAATGAGTGCAAGAAGTTCGCACTTAGACCACCCCCTATTGTTACCCATCACATAAGTGTTACAAGGACATGAGAATCATTTAAAACGAAAGAGTAACAAAGGAGATTGGGGAGTGGCAAAACATGTACAACGATGCCTTGGGACAAAATCGCTCGAAATGAGCGGAGAGAAGTTCGCACTTCGACCACCCCCTATTGTTTACCCATCACATAAGTGTTACAAGGACACGAGAACCATTCGAAACGCATGAGTAACGAAGGAGATTGGGGAGGGACAAAACAGGTAAACGATGCCTTGGGATAAAATCGCTCAAAATGAGTGCAAGAAGTTCACACTTAGACCACCCCCTATTGTTACAAAGATATGAGAATCATTTCACATGGATGAGTAACGAAGGAGATTGAGGAATGGCAAAACAGGGACAACAATGCGTTGGGACAAAATCGCTCGAAATGAACGGAGGGAAGTTCGCATTTTGAGCACCCCCTAATGTTACCCATCACATAATTGTGGCAAGGAGACGAGAATCATTCGAAATGGATGAGGAACGAACGAGATTGGGGTGGGGCAAAATAGGAAAAACGAAGCCCTGGGTCAAAATCGATCGAAATTAGCGGATAGAAGTACGGACTTCGACCACACCCTATTGTTACCCATCACATAAGTGTTACAAGGACAAAAGAACCGTTCGAAACGGATGAGTAACGAAGGAGATTGGGGAGGGGTAAAATAGGGAAACGGTGCCTTGGGACAAAATTGCTCAAAATGAGCGCAAGAAGTTCGCACTTCGACCACCTCCTATTGTTACCCATCAAATAAGTGTTACACGGACATGAAAATCATTCGAAACGGATGAGTAATGAATGAGATTGAGGAGTGGCAAAACAGGGACAGCAATACCTTGGGACAAAATCGCTCGAAATGAATGGAGAGAAGTTCGCACTTCGACCACCCCCTATTGTTACCCATCACATAATTATGACAAGGACACGAGAATCATTCGAAATGGATGAGTAACAAATGAGATTGGGGTGGGGCAAAAATAAGAAAAACGATGCCTTGGGTCAAAATCGATCGAAATGAACGGATGCAAGTACGGACTTCGACCATACCCTATTGTTGCCCATCACATACGTGTTACAAGGACATGAGAAATCGTTCGAAATAGATGAGTAACGAGGGAGATTGGGGAGGGGCAAAATAGGTAAACGATGCTTAGGGACAAAATCGCTCAAAATGAGTGCAAGAAGTTCGCACTTCGACCACCCCCTATTATTACCCATCACATAAGTGTTACAAGGACACGAGAACCGTTCGAAACGGATGAGTAACGAAGGAGATTGGGGAGGGGCAAAATAGGAAAAATAATGGTATGGGACAAAATCACTACAAATGAGCGGAGAGAAATTCGGACTTCGACCACCACCCATTGTTACCCATCACATAATTGTGACAAGGACACGATAATCATTCGAAATGGATGAGTAACAAATGAGATTGGGGTGGGGCAAAAATAAGAAAAACGATGGCTTGGGTCAAAATCAATCGAAATGAACGGATGGAAGTACGGACTTCGACCACACCCTATTGTTGCCCATCACATACATGTTACAAGGACATGAGAAATCATTCGAAACAGATGAGTAACGAGGGAGAATGGGGAGCGGCAAAATAGGTAAATGATGCCTTGGGACTAAATCGCTCAAAATGAGTGCAAGAAGTTCGCACTTAGACCACCCCCTATTGTTACCCATCACATAAGTGTTACAAGGACATGAGAATCATTTGAAACGGAAGAGTAACGAAGGAGATTGGGGAGTGGCAAAACAGGGACAACGGCCTTGGGACAAAATCACTCTAAATAAGCGGAGAGTAGTAGTTCGCACTTCGACCACCCCCTATTATTACCCATCACATAAGTGTTACAAGGACACGAGAACCGTTCGAAACGGATGAGTAACGAAGGAGATTGGGGAGGGGCAAAATAGGAAAAATAATGCTATGGGACAAAATCACTACAAATGAGCGGAGAGAAATTCGGACTTCGACCACCACCCATTGTTACCCATCACATAAGTGTTACAAGGACACTAGAACCATTCGAAACGCATGAGTAACGAAGGAGATTGGGGAGGGACAAAACAGGTAAACGATGCCTTGGGGTAAAATCGCTCAAAATGAGTGCAAGAAGTTCACACTTAGACCACCCCCTATTGTTACAAAGATATGAGAATCATTTCACATGGATGAGTAACGAAGGAGATTGAGGAATGGCAAAACAGGGACAACAATGCGTTGGGACAAAATCGCTCGAAATGAACGGAGGGAAGTTCGCATTTTGAGCACCCCCTAATGTTACCCATCACATAATTGTGGCAAGGAGACGAGAATCATTCGAAATGGATGAGGAACGAACGAGATTGGGGTGGGGCAAAATAGGAAAAACGATGCCTTAGGTCAAAATCGATTGAAATGAGCGGATAGAAGTACGGACTTCAACCACTCCCTATTGTTGCCCATCACATACGTGTTACAAGGACACGAGAAATAGTTCAAAACAGATGAGTAACGGAGGAGATAAGGGAGGGGTAAAATAGGTAAACGATGCCTTGGGACAAAATTGCTCAAAATGAGCGCAAGAAATTCGCACTTTGACAACCTCCTATTGTTACGCATCACATAATTGTGACAAGGACACAAGAATCATTCGAAATGGATGAGTAACAAACGAGATTGGGGTGGGGTAAAATAAGAAAAACGATGCCTTGGGTCAAAATCGATCGAAATGAGCGGATAGAAGTACGGACTTCGACCACACCCTATTGTTGCCCATCACATACGTCTTACAAGGACACAAGAAATCGTTCGAAACGGATGAGTAACGAAGGAGATTGGGGAGGGGCAAAATCGGGAAACGGTGCAATGGAACAAAATTGCTCAAAATGAGCGCAAGAAGTTCGCACTTGGACCACCTCCTATTGTTACCCTTCAAATAAGTGTTACAAGGACATGAAAATCATTCGAAACGGATGTGTAACGAAGGAGATTGAAGAGTGGCAAAATAGGGACAACAATGCCTTGGGACAAAATCGCTCGAAATGAACGGAGAGAAGTTCGCACTTCGACCACCCCCTATTGTTACCCATCACATAATTGTGACAAGGACACGATAATCATTCGAAATGGATGAGTAACAAATAAGATTGGGGTGGGGCAAAATAAGAAAAACGAAGCCCTGGGTCAAAATCGATAGAAATTAGCGGATAGAAGTATAGACTTCGACCACACCCTATTGTTACCCATCACATAAGTGTTACAAGGACAAAAGAACCGTTCGAAACGGATGAGTAACGAAGGAGATTGGGGAGGGGTAAAATAGGGAAACGGTGCCTTGGGACAAAATTGCTCAAAATGAGCGCAAGAAGTTCGCACTTCGACCACCTCCTATTGTTACCCATCAAATAAGTGTTACACGGACATGAAAATCATTCGAAACGGATGAGTAATGAAGGAGATTGAGGAGTGGCAAAACAGGGACAGCAATACCTTGGGACAAAATCGCTCGAAATGAATGGAGAGAAGTTCGCACTTCGACCACCCCCTATTGTTACCCATCACATAATTATGACAAGGACACGAGAATCATTCGAAATGGATGAGTAACAAATGAGATTGGGGTGGGGCAAAAATAAGAAAAACGATGCCTTGGGTCAAAATCGATCGAAATGAACGGATGCAAGTACGGACTTCGACCACACCCTATTGTTGCCCATCACATACGTGTTACAAGGACATGAGAAATCGTTCGAAATAGATGAGTAACGAGGGAGATTGGGGAGGGGCAAAATAGGTAAACGATGCTTAGGGACAAAATCGCTCAAAATGAGTGCAAGAAGTTCGCACTTAGACCACCCCCTATTGTTACCCATCACATAAGTGTTACAAGGACATGAGAATCATTTGAAACGGAAGAGTAACGAAGGAGATTGGGGAGTGGCAAAACAGGGACAACGATGCCTTGGGACAAAATCGCTCTAAATGAGCGGAGAGTAGTAGTTCGCACTTCGACCACCCCCTATTATTACCCATCACATAAGTGTTACAAGGATACGAGAACCGTTCGAAACGGATGAGTAACGAAGGAGATTGGGGAGGGGCAAAATAGGAAAAATAATGCTATGGGACAAAATCACTACAAATGAGCGGAGAGAAATTCGGACTTCGACCACCACCCATTGTTACCCATCACATAAGTGTTACAAGGACACTAGAACCATTCGAAACGCATGAGTAACGAAGGAGATTGGGGAGGGACAAAACAGGTAAACGATGCCTTGGGGTAAAATCGCTCAAAATGAGTGCAAGAAGTTCACACGTAGACCACCCCCTATTGTTACAAAGATATGAGAATCATTTCACATGGATGAGTAACGAAGGAGATTGAGGAATGGCAAAACAGGGACAACAATGCGTTGGGACAAAATTGCTCGAAATGAACGGAGGGAAGTTCGCATTTTGAGCACCCCCTAATGTTACCCATCACATAATTGTGGCAAGGAGACGAGAGTCATTCGAAATGGATGAGGAACGAACAAGATTGGGGTGGGGCAAAATAGGAAAAACGATGCCTTAGGTCAAAATCGATTGAAATGAGCGGATAGAAGTACGGACTTCAACCACTCCAATGAGAAGGACACGAGAATCATTATGACAAGGACACGAGAATCACATAATTATGACAAGGACACATAATTGAGCGGATAGAAGTACGGACTTCGACCACACCCTATTGTTGCCCATCACATACGTGTTACAAGGACATGAGAAATCGTTCGAAATAGATGAGTAACGAGGGAGATTGGGGAGGGGCAAAATAGGTAAACGATGCTTAGGGACAAAATCGCTCAAAATGAGTGCAAGAAGTTCGCACTTCGACCACCCCCTATTATTACCCATCACATAAGTGTTACAAGGACACGAGAACCGTTCGAAACGGATGAGTAACGAAGGAGATTGGGGAGGGGCAAAATAGGAAAAATAATGGTATGGGACAAAATCACTACAAATGAGCGGAGAGAAATTCGGACTTCGACCACCACCCATTGTTACCCATCACATAATTGTGACAAGGACACGATAATCATTCGAAATGGATGAGTAACAAATGAGATTGGGGTGGGGCAAAAATAAGAAAAATGATGGCTTGGGTCAAAATCGATCGAAATGAACGGATGGAAGTACGGACTTCGACCACACCCTATTGTTGCCCATCACATACATGTTACAAGGACATGAGAAATCGTTCGAAACAGATGAGTAACGAGGGAGATTGGGGAGCGGCAAAATAGGTAAATGATGCCTTGGGACAAAATCGCTCAAAATGAGTGCAAGAAGTTCGCACTTAGACCACCCCCTATTGTTACCCATCACATAAGTGTTACAAGGACATGAGAATCATTTGAAACGGAAGAGTAACGAAGGAGATTGGGGAGTGGCAAAACAGGGACAACGATGCCTTGGGACAAAATCGCTCTAAATGAGCGGAGAGTAGTAGTTCGCACTTCGACCACCCCCTATTATTACCCATCACATAAGTGTTACAAGGACACGAGAACCGTTCGAAACGGATGAGTAACGAAGGAGATTGGGGAGGGGCAAAATAGGAAAAATAATGCTATGGGACAAAATCACTACAAATGAGCGGAGAGAAATTCGGACTTCGACCACCACCCATTGTTACCCATCACATAAGTGTTACAAGGACACTAGAACCATTCGAAACGCATGAGTAACGAAGGAGATTGGGGAGGGACAAAACAGGTAAACGATGCCTTGGGGTAAAATCGCTCAAAATGAGTGCAAGAAGTTCACACGTAGACCACCCCCTATTGTTACAAAGATATGAGAATCATTTCACATGGATGAGTAACGAAGGAGATTGAGGAATGGCAAAACAGGGACAACAATGCGTTGGGACAAAATCGCTCGAAATGAACGGAGGGAAGTTCGCATTTTGAGCACCCCCTAATGTTACCCATTACATAATTGTGGCAAGGAGACGAGAATCATTCGAAATGGATGAGGAACGAACGAGATTGGGGTGGGGCAAAATAGGAAAAACGATGCCTTAGGTCAAAATCGATTGAAATGAGCGGATAGAAGTACGGACTTCAACCACTCCCTATTGTTGCCCATCACATAATTATGATAAGGACACGAGAATCATTCGAAATGGATGAGAAACAAATGAGATTGGGGTGGGGCAAAAATAAGAAAAACGATGCCTTGGGTCAAAATCGATCGAAATGAACGGATGGAAGTACGGACTTCGACCACACCCTATTGTTACCCATCACATACGTGTTACAAGGACATGAGAAATCGTTCGAAATAGATGAGTAACGAGGGAGATTGGGGAGGGGCAAAATAGGTAAACGATGCTTAGGGACAAAATCGCTCAAAATGAGTGCAAGAAGTTCGCACTTCGACCACCCCCTATTATTACCCATCACATAAGTGTTACAAGGACACGAGAACCGTTCGAAACGGATGAGTAACGAAGGAGATTGGGGAGGGGCAAAATAGGAAAAATAATGGTATGGGACAAAATCACTACAAATGAGCGGAGAGAAATTCGGACTTCGACCACCACCCATTGTTACCCATCACATAATTGTGACAAGGACACGATAATCATTCGAAATGGATGAGTAACAAATGAGATTGGGGTGGGGCAAAAATAAGAAAAACGATGGCTTGGGTCAAAATCGATCGAAATGAACGGATGGAAGTACGGACTTCGACCACACCCTATTGTTGCCCATCACATACATGTTACAAGTACATGAGAAATCGTTCGAAACAGATGAGTAACGAGGGAGATTGGGGAGCGGCAAAATAGGTAAATGATGCCTTGGGACAAAATCGCTCAAAATGAGTGCAAGAAGTTCGCACTTAGACCACCCCCTATTGTTACCCATCACATAAGTGTTACAAGGACATGAGAATCATTTGAAACGGAAGAGTAACGAAGGAGATTGGGGAGTGGCAAAACAGGGACAACGATGCCTTGGGACAAAATCGCTCTAAATGAGCGGAGAGTAGTAGTTCGCACTTTGACCACCCCCTATTATTACCCATCACATAAGTGTTACAAGGACACGAGAACCGTTCGAAACGGATGAGTAACGAAGGAGATTGGGGAGGGGCAAAAGAGGAAAAATAATGCTATGGGACAAAATCACTACAAATGAGCGGAGAGATATTCGGACTTCGACCACCACCCATTGTTACCCATCACATAAGTGTTACAAGGACACTAGAACCATTCGAAACGCATGAGTAACGAAGGAGATTGGGGAGGGACAAAACAGGTAAACGATGCCTTGGGGTAAAATCGCTCAAAATGAGTGCAAGAAGTTCACACGTAGACCACCCCCTATTGTTACAAAGATATGAGAATCATTTCACATGGATGAGTAACGAAGGAGATTGAGGAATGGCAAAACAGGGACAACAATGCGTTGGGACAAAATCGCTCGAAATGAACGGAGGGAAGTTCGCATTTTGAGCACCCCCTAATGTTACCCATCACATAATTGTGGCAAGGAGACGAGAATCATTCGAAATGGATGAGGAACGAACGAGATTGGGGTGGGGCAAAATAGGAAAAACGATGCCTTAGGTCAAAATCGATTGAAATGAGCGGATAGAAGTACGGACTTCAACCACTCCCTATTGTTGCCCATCACATAATTATGATAAGGACACGAGAATCATTCGAAATGGATGAGAAACAAATGAGATTGGGGTGGGGCAAAAATAAGAAAAACGATGCCTTGGGTCAAAATCGATCGAAATGAACGGATGGAAGTACGGACTTCGACCACACCCTATTGTTGCCCATCACATACGTGTTACAAGGACATGAGAAATCGTTCGAAATAGATGAGTAACGAGGGAGATTGGGGAGGGGCAAAATAGGTAAACGATGCTTAGGGACAAAATCGCTCAAAATGAGTGCAAGAAGTTCGCACTTCGACCACCCCCTATTATTACCCATCACATAAGTGTTACAAGGACACGAGAACCGTTCGAAACGGATGAGTAACGAAGGAGATTGGGGAGGGGCAAAATAGGAAAAATAATGGTATGGGATAAAATCACTACAAATGAGCGGAGAGAAATTCGGACTTCAACCACCACCCATTGTTACCCATCACATAATTGTGACAAGGACACGATAATCATTCGAAATGGATGAGTAACAAATGAGATTGGGGTGGGGCAAAAATAACAAAACGATGGCTTGGGTCAAAATCGATCGAAATGAACGGATGGAAGTACGGACTTCGACCACACCCTATTGTTGCCCATCACATACATGTTACAAGGACATGAGAAATCGTTCGAAACAGATGAGTAACGAGGGAGATTGGGGAGCGGCAAAATAGGTAAATGATGCCTTGGGACAAAATCGCTCAAAATGAGTGCAAGAAGTTCGCACTTAGACCACCCCCTATTGTTACCCATCACATAAGTGTTACAAGGACATGAGAATCATTTGAAACGGAAGAGTAACGAAGGAGATTGGGGAGTGGCAAAACAGGGACAACGATGCCTTGGGACAAAATCGCTCTAAATGAGCGGAGAGTAGTAGTTCGCACTTCGACCACCCCCTATTATTACCCATAACATAAGTGTTACAAGGACACGAGAACCGTTCGAAACGGATGAGTAACGAAGGAGATTGGGTAGGGGCAAAATAGGAAAAATAATGCTATGGGACAAAATCACTACAAATGAGCGGAGAGAAATTCGGACTTCGACCACCACCCATTGTTACCCATCACATAAGTGTTACAAGGACACTAGAACCATTCGAAACGCATGAGTAACGAAGGAGATTGGGGAGGGACAAAACAGGTAAACGATGCCTTGGGGTAAAATCGCTCAAAATGAGTGCAAGAAGTTCACACTTAGACCACCCCCTATTGTTACAAAGATATGAGAATCATTTCACATGGATGAGTAACGAAGGAGATTGAGGAATGGCAAAACAGGGACAACAATGCGTTGGGACAAAATCGCTCGAAATGAACGGAGGGAAGTTCGCATTTTGAGCACCCCCTAATGTTACCCATCACATAATTGTGGCAAGGAGACGAGAATCATTCGAAATGGATGAGGAACGAACGAGATTGGGGTGGGGCAAAATAGGAAAAACGATGCCTTAGGTCAAAATCGATTGAAATGAGCGGATAGAAGTACGGACTTCAACCACTCCCTATTGTTGCCCATCACATACGTGTTACAAGGACACGAGAAATAGTTCAAAACAGATGAGTAACGGAGGAGATAAGGGAGGGGTAAAACAGGTAAACGATGCCTTGGGACAAAATTGCTCAAAATGAGCGCAAGAAATTCGCACTTTGACAACCTCCTATTGTTACGCATCACATAATTGTGACAAGGACACAAGAATCATTCGAAATGGATGAGTAACAAACGAGATTGGGGTGGGGTAAAATAAGAAAAACGATGCCTTGGGTCAAAATCGATCGAAATGAGTGGATAGAAGTATGGACTTCAACCACACCCTATTGTTTCCCATCACATACGTCTGACAAGGACACAAGAAATCGTTCGAAACGGATGAGTAACGAAGGAGATTGGGGAGGGGCAAAATAGGGAAACGGTGCCTTGGGACAAAATTGCTCATAATGAGCGCAAGAAGTTCGCACTTCGACCACCTCCTATTGTTACCCTTCAAATAAGTGTTACAAGGACATGAAAATCATTCGAAACGGATGAGTAACGAAGGAAATTGAAGAGTGGCAAAATAGGGACAACAATGCCTTGGGACAAAATCGCTCGAAATGAACGGAGAGAAGTTCGCACTTCAACCACCCCCTATTGTTACCCATCACATAATTGTGACAATGACACAATAATCATTCGAAATGGATGAGTAACAAACGAGATTGGGGTGGGGCAAAATAAGAAAAACGATACCTTGGGTCAAAATCAATCGAAATGAGCGGATAGAAGTACGGACTTCGACCACACCCTATTGTTGCCCATCACATACGTGTTACAAGGACACAAGAAATCGTTCAAAACGGATGAGTAACGACGGAGATTGGGGAGGGGCAAGATAGGGAAACGGTGCCTTGGGACAAAATTGCTCAAAATGAGCGCAAGAAGTTCGCACTTCGACCACCTCCTATTGTTACCCATCAAATAAGTGTTACAAGGACATGAAAATCATTCGAAACGGATGAGTAACGAAGGAGATTGAGGAGTGGCAAAACAGGGACAACAATACCTTGGGACAAAATCGCTCGAAATGAATGGAGAGAAGTTCGCACTTCGACCACCCCCTATGGTTACCCATCACATAATTATGACAAGGACACGAGAATCATTCAAAATGGAAAAGTAACAAATGAGATAGGGGTGGGGCAAAAATAAGAAAAACGATGCCTTGGGTCAAAATCGATCGAAATGAGCGGATAGAAGTACGGACTTCGACCACACCCTATTGTTGCCCATCACATACGTCTTACAAGGACAAAAGAAATCGTTCGAAACGGATGAGTAACGAAGGAGATTGGGGATGGGCAAAATAGGGAAACGGTGCCTTGGGACAAAATTGCTCAAATGAGGGCAAGAAGCTCGCACTTCGACCACCTCCTATCGTTACCCATCAAATAAGTGTTAAAAGGATATGAAAATCATTCGACACGGATGAGTAACAAAGGAGATTGGGGAGTGGCAAAACAGGGACAACGATGCCTTGGGACAAAATCGCTCGAAATGAGCGGATAGTAGTAGTTCGCACTTCGACCACCCCCTATTATTACCCATCACCTAAGTGTTACAAGGACACGAGAACCTTTCGAAACGGATGAGTAACGAAGGAGATTGGGGAGGGGCAAAATAGGAAAAATAATGGTATGGGACAAAATCACTACAAATGAGCGGAGAGAAATTCGGACTTCGACCACCACCCATTGTTACCCATCACATAAATGTTACAAGGACACTAGAACCATTCGAAACGCATGAGTAACGAATGAGATTGGGGAGGGACAAAACAGGTAAACGATGCCTTGGGATAAAATCGCTCAAAATGAGTGCAAGAAGTTCACACTTAGACCACCCCCTATTGTTACAAAGATATGAGAATCATTTCACATGGATGAGTAACGAAGGAGATTGAGGAATGGCAAAACAGGGACAAAAATGCGTTGGGAGAAAATCGCTCGAAATGAACAGAGGGAAGTTCGCACTTTGAGCACCCCCTAATGCTACCCATCACATAATTGTGGCAACAAGGACAAGAGAATCATTCGAAATGGATGAGGAACGAACGAGATTGGGGTGGGGAAAAATAGGAAAAACGATGCCTTAGGTCAAAATCGATCGAAATGAACGGATGGAAGTACGGACTTCGACCACACCCTATTGTTGCCCATCACATACGTGTTACAAGGACATGAGAAATCGTTCGAAATAGATGAGTACCGAGGGAGATTGGGGAGGGGCAAAATAGGTAAACGATGCCTAGGGACAAAATCGCTCAAAATGAGTGCAAGAAGTTAGCACTTAGACCACCCCCTATTGTTACCCATCACATAAGTGTTACAAGGACATGAGAATCATTTGAAACGGAAGAGTAACAAAGGAGATTGGGGAGTGGCAAATCAGGGACAACGATGCCTTGGGACAAAATCGCTCGAAATGAGCAGAGAGAAGTTCGCACTTCGACCACCCCCTATTTTTACCCATCACATAATTTGTGACAAGGACACGATAATCATTCGAAATGGATGAGTAACAAATGAGATTGGGGTAGGGCAAAATAAGAAAAACGATGGCTTGGGTCAAAATCGATCGAAATTAGCGGATATAAGTACGGTCTTCGACCACACCCTATTGTTGCCCATCACATACGTGTTACAAGGACACGAGAAATCGTTCAAAACAGATGAGTAACGAGGGAGATTGGGGAGCGGCAAAATAGGTAAACGATGCCTTGGGACAAAATCGCTCAAAATGAGTGCAAGAAGTTCGCACTTAGACCACCCCCTATTGTTACCCATCACATAAGTGTTACAAGGACATGAGAATCATTTGAAACGGAAGAGTAACGAAGGAGATTGGGGAGTGGCAAAACAGGGACAATGATGCCTTGGGACAAAATCGCTCTAAATGAGCGGAGAGTAGTAGTTCGCACTTCGACCACCCCCTATTATTACCCGTCACATAAGTGTTACAAGGACACGAGAACCGTTCGAAACGGATGAGTAACGAAGGAGATTGGGGAGGGGCAAAATAGGAAAAATAATGGTATGGGACAAAATCACTACAAATGAGCGGAGAGAAATTCGGACTTCGACCACCACCCATTGTTACCCATCACATAAGTGTTACAAGGACACTAGAACCATTCGAAACGCATGAGTAACGAAGGAGATTGGGGAGGGACAAAACAGGTAAACGATGCCTTGAGATAAAATCGCTCAAAATGAGTGCAAGAAGTTCACACTTAGACCACCCCCTATTGTTACAAAGATATGAGAATCATTTCACATGGATGAGTAACGAAGGAGATTGAGGAATGGCAAAACAGGGACAAAAATGCGTTGGGAGAAAATCGCTCGAAATGAACAGAGGGAAGTTCGCATTTTGAGCACCCCCTAATGCTACCCATCACATAATTGTGGCAAGGAGACGAGAATCATTCGAAATGGATGAGGAACGAACGAGATTGGGGTGGGGCATAATAGGAAAAACGATGCCTTAGGTCAAAATCGATTGAAATGAGCGGATAGAAGTACGGACTTCAACCACTCCCTATTGTTGCCCATCACATACGTGTTACAAGGACACAAGTACCGTTCGAAACGGATGAGTAACGAAGGAGATTGGGGAGGGGCAAAATAGGGAAACGGTGCCTTGGGACAAAATTGCTCAAAATGAGCGCAAGAAGTTCGCACTTCGACCACCACCTATTGTTACCCATCAAATAGGTGTTACAAGGACATGAAAATCATTCGAAACGGATGAGTAACAAACGAGATTGGGGTGGGGCAAAATAAGAAAAACGATGCCCTGGGTCAAAATCGATCGAAATGAGCGGATAGAAGTACGGACTTCGACCACTCCCTATTGTTGCCCATCACATACGTGTTACAAGGACACGAGAAATAGTTCAAAACAGATGAGTAACGGAGGAGATAGGGGAGGGGCAAAACAGATAAACAATGCCTTGGGACAAAATTGCTGAAAATGAGCACAAGAAGTTCGCACTTTGACAACCTCCTATTGTTACCCATCACATAATTGTGACAAGGACACGAGAATCATTCAAATGGATGAGTAACAAATGAGATTGGGGTGGGGCAAAAATAAGAAATACGATGCCTTGGGTCAAAATCGATCGAAATGAGCGGATAGAAGTACGGACTTCGACCACACCCTATTGTTGCCCATCACATACGTCTTACAAGGACAAAAGAAATCGTTCGAAACGGATGAGTAACGAAGGAGATTGGGGATGGGCAAAATAGGGAAACGGTGCCTTGGGACAAAATTGCTCAAAATGAGGGCAAGAAGCTCGCACTTCGACCACCTCCTATCGTTACCCATCAAATAAGTGTTAAAAGGATATGAAAATCATTCGACACGGATGAGTAACAAAGGAGATTGGGGAGTGGCAAAACAGGGACAACGATGCCTTGGGACAAAATCGCTCGAAATGAGCGGATAGTAGTAGTTCGCACTTCGACCACCCCCTATTATTACCCATCACCTAAGTGTTACAAGGACACGAGAACCGTTCGAAACGGATGAGTAACGAAGGAGATTGGGGAGGGGCAAAATAGGAAAAATAATGGTATGGGACAAAATCACTACAAATGAGCGGAGAGAAATTCGGACTTCGACCACCACCCATTGTTACCCATCACATAAATGTTACAAGGACACTAGAACCATTCGAAACGCATGAGTAACGAATGAGATTGGGGAGGGACAAAACAGGTAAACGATGCCTTGGGATAAAATCGCTCAAAATGAGTGCAAGAAGTTCACACTTAGACCACCCCCTATTGTTACAAAGATATGAGAATCATTTCACATGGATGTGTAACGAAGGAGATTGAGGAATGGCAAAAGAGGGACAACAATGCGTTGGGACAAAATCGCTCGAAATGAACGGAGGGAAGTTCGCACTTTGAGCACCCCCTAATGCTACCCATCACATAATTGTGGCAACAAGGACACGAGAATCATTCGAAATGGATGAGGAACGAACGAGATTGGGGTGGGGAAAAATAGGAAAAACGATGCCTTAGGTCAAAATCGATCGAAATGAACGGATGGAAGTACGGACTTCGACCACACCCTATTGTTGCCCATCACATACGTGTTACAAGGACATGAGAAATCGTTCGAAATAGATGAGTACCGAGGAGATTGGGGAGGGGCAAAATAGGTAAACGATGCCTAGGGACAAAATCGCTCAAAATGAGTGCAAGAAGTTAGCACTTAGACCACCCCCTATTGTTACCCCATCACATAAGTGTTACAAGGACATGAGAATCATTTGAAACGGAAGAGTAACAAAGGAGATTGGGGAGTGGCAAATCAGGGACAACTATGCCTTGGACAAAATCTCTCGAAATGAGCAGAGAGAAGTTCGCACTTCGACCACCCCCTATTTTTACCCGTCACATAATTTGTGACAAGGACACGATAATCATTCGAAATAGATGAGTAACAAATGAGATTGGGGTAGGGCAAAATAAGAAAAACGATGGCTTGGGTCAAAATTGATCGAAATT